>BMAV01021249.1:0-36211 GCA_019973955.1 Trichonephila inaurata madagascariensis | reverse complement strand
TAACGTACTTCAAGCCTTCTTTCTATACATGGTGGTTTTTTAGTAAAACCAGCATATGACCGAGAGATTTAAAAGTTAAAAATTGAATTGCTTGTTCAGGGCATAAACAAATTTATTATTGTGTACTTTTAAATTATTTTTATATAGATAAAATGAAAGATACATGTAGCGCTGACAATTACTAGACTAATCAGCACTACATAATTCTTTCCAGAGGTACATGCATATTTTCGTCTATTAATATATTTAACAATAGTCTCTTAGAATAAAAGTGGTTTCTTCGGCTTGTCAAAAAAGTTTTTAAAAGTTTTATTTGAATTTAATTGCTTCAAGCAGGCTAATATTAGTCCAGAGGAATTTAAGTTCCGAAACAAACACAAAAAGTGATTATTCTAATAACTCCTCCTTCTTCTCTCATCTGTAAATAGAAAATTTCTAATAAAGAGATTTTATTCAAGTTGAGTGGTCTCAATCTTTTGAAAAATTGTTCTGATCTTAGCAAGGCTTCTACACCAACCTCTATTATGTTATGTTATCTTTTCGTTATTCTATCACTTCTACTCCTACATACTAATGGTCAATTCCTAACATCAAGGACTTTTCACAAGATCTCATACCACACATTGTAGTAAAAAAGGGCATAGAGTTTACTAAAAGGAAAATGTATGTGTGAATCAACATCATATAATAAATATATAAATATATTTATATATTTTATTAATATTATATATAATATATATTAAATTATATTCAAAATATAATATATATATATATGCATATATATATGCACTTAATTGTAACCAGTGCTTTAATTTAGAAAATTTTCTCAATTTACCAAAAGAGTTGCATTTTTCTTCATGTGCTCTTATAATTGTTCCATTTATTCTGATCACAAGTATTGATTTGGTCTAATAGGTCGTAAATCTCTGCTCTTTCTATATATATATATATATATATATATATATATATGTCATGTGAGTCAGAAACATACTTAGTTTTTAAAAAAAGGAACTTAATTTGATCAAAGTTAGACATCATCTGACGCTTAAGAGGAAGACAGAAAAAGAACGCCACCGAAACTCTTAAGTAGGTTAACACTTAAGACGCCAATCGTGAAAGTTAACGCTGATATATTGGGCTATTAAATATAACTATCTGAATTTAAACATGTTTATTGGCTAGGCCATATGTTCGGAAGAAATAAACGGGTGATTAGTTTGATACTTGAAGACGAAATGATAAAGATGAGTTAAGTGCTAGATAGAGAATTTAATTTTAATCTAATTTAATTATCCTTACATATATATATTCGTAGCTATTAAATTTTATCGTTATATGTTAATGGTATTGTGCATTTTGTTTGTAATACATATTACATTTCTTTTGCTATTGTATTACTGTGGCTAATATTTCGTACAATCTTAACTGGTTATACTTAGGTGTATATAACTATTTTTATAGATTAAAGAGCAGTGCTTCTCAAAGTTTCAATATTCGCGACGCAGTATTCAAACATGATTTTCCTGGCGCCAGCCTCACACAATAACAATGTGTTGAATTTTATAATACTATAATTTGACGTCTAAACTACGATACGACTTTAATATCTTAAGTATCACCGGCGTATATAAAAGCCTCGCTCAGCCAAACTGTTAATTTCCCCGGACGTATATATACTTCGTTCCATTCTTTTCTGTGAAATGCTATCCTTAAAATTATTCCTAAGACTTTGGAATGCACTAAAAGGACTTTGAGAATGTTTGCGAAGGATTTACATTTTTTCAGATTATTTGCTTCTTTATTTCTTCCCCCACCAACACATTACCGAGCCTACGTGGAAAACAATTGTAATTGGGGAGAAAATCGCGTAACTTTCTCAGCAGTTAAGGGATTAATTGTAAACCGAACAAATTATTAAGATAAGTGTTAATTCTTGTATATAATTTTATATATATTGCAATCCCATGGTGTCCCTGGTAATTATTAAACTTGTTCTTAACTTTGTATTGTTAAAGTATTTATAAAATATATTTTGTGCATTACTGATACATTTATAAGTATATTATAATAGTGTATTTTATTTTTTTTATGTTAGAATACATTTTGTTTGTTTACTTTCAGTAACTTAATAATTTTTCAAAATAATCTTTTGTTTTCATCTTTTGTATATGCTCGCGCGCCCTTCATAGAGTTGTCACGCCCCTCAAGTCGGGTGCGCCCCAAAGTTTTAAAAACGCTGGATTAAAGGATTGTATAAATATGTATGTGTAATACTTTAATGCAAATCTTAAAACACAGTAAACACGTCGAAAACAAAATATTGATATATTCATTGTCAGTATATAATACGAGCGAATATCAAAACAAAACTGTCAGCAGTAATGATCCGTGTGACTTTTTCCAGGGCTTCGGTTGAATCTGAGATGCTGGATTTCCTTCATGTGACATTCATAATTAATAATATGTGTTACTGGGAATGTTTTGAATTAGTGAGAAGTGATTGGTGATTGGTTTGCGTAAAACTAAAATTATTTGCATTAGAAATCTGGTTTTCTATTTAAATCTTGCTCAAATTCACTAAAAATAGTTATAACATCTTCCCTATAATCCTAATTCTTATCCATGCGAATTTCACACCGGGACCAGATGTCACTTTTTATTATGATGGTGGCAAAATAAGTTACATAAATGTTGGAAAAATGTATTAGTAAAGTAGATGTAATTTGCGGAAATGCAATTAATAATCTTGAATGTCCCTAAAATAATAGTCGTGGCTCACTTTATATTCTCTTTTGTTTCTGAGGATATATAAGAAACAAAAACTATTCTAATTATAACTAAAAATCAACAATTTGACCTTAATATAATGCTTTAATCTGGATCTTTTTAAAATTCAACATTATTAATAGAGAAAATACAAACAATATATTATAAATATGTATTTAAATCCTCATTTTGACAGAAATAAGTCTCCCTAAAAAGTTCCACAAGCTTTCCCATTTTTCAATCCGAATTTCTTTTATTCTTTACTTTTCTCATTGCAAATATAATTGGATCTGATTGTCTGATCTTTAAAACATCCACACCTGGTTTCAATGAAGTATATAAAAGGAGAAAATTTGAGATACCGATGCTGAAAGTAAAAAAATGAAATAATAGTAACGGACAAAGTATTGATTTCGACTAAAGAAACCAAACTGATCGTAACTACTTTGTTGAAAATGGTCTGACTTTTATGAGCCAAACATTCAATCCGCTGACGAATAAATGTATCTGTATTTAATCAAAATGTGGAAAACCATTAACGATGATAGAGTTTGCAGGTGTCTTATATCGATACATTTATTTAAAAAATGAAATCGATTCTGAAAGATTGTTTCAAAATAGACCATGTGACTGTGATTACTGCTCAAGTGCGTTTAAATCTAGATAGGCTTTGTGCCCGAATAAATTTTCTAAGCTGAACCGATGTTGAGAGCATAAACGTGACAGTAAAACTGCGAAAAAAAAAATCTTTTACCGTCAGTCCATTTAACCCTCTAGCCGAAACATCAACTTCTTTGCCAATCTTAGAAACATTCGTCTGACAGACGAGAACACAACTTTTTTTTTGAATTTTATTACCTTAAACCGCGGTCACTCGCCCCTGTTTTAACTACTGTCGTCACTCGCCCCTGTTTTTACTACTGTCGTCACTCGCGGGGTGTAGAGAATACCCCAAACTTTTAACACGTGTATTTAAATATGAAAATTTTTTAAAGTCAATTATGATATATATTTATGAAGTACAAGATTTTTTATGTATTATTCAAATAAAACTATTAAATTTATTGCATACAAATTAGACTAACATTAATTTAAAGTAAACCTACAAAATTTTCATTTTAAAGTACACAATTTTTTATATTTTTTCATAAACCACAAGTAAAACGTATATACCAGTAATAATTTACTTTTATAATATAAGGATAGTAAAAAGTAAAAAAATAAAATTTTAACTATTTTCCAAACATTTAGAGGAGACTGTATTCATATGCTTTTTAAGCACATATTTTTCTTACATGGAAGACAAAGAATAATTTTTTATATCTTTTATCCGTAGACAAACATTGTAACACCTCTTTTTTGGTAGATTAACGCTTTTTTAATATCTTCTGTGTCAATAAAGCTTCTTATGAGTATTTTGTTATGGTTTGGGAGTTCCGATCTCATATCCCACTGTGGCTACACACGATCTATTCTAATCTCCTCTAATAATCTTGAGTGTCTCATTTTCTTTTCAGGAACAACTGAATGATTGACATGAAAGCATTAATTCCTGCAGTATTAAGTAGATGATAAAATTTTTGCAATGACTAACAGTAACATATTCGCGATACATCATAAATACTGCACATTTCATCAGTGATATCAATATACCACTTGTATTATAAAAATTTACAATTTCAAGTTTCATCTCTCCAAGTTTGATTCTGAAATTACGCAGTCACATCGAATTCACTTAGTTTATCTTGACAATCTATTGATACAGTATCTTATAGACGACGAAATCTTTGTTTCTCCCATTCCCATGAAGTTTATATCAAATTTCTGGAAAATGCTTTGAAAATTTTTTTAAAAAAAATATATATTTTACAATTATTTTGTAGAATTATATATTATTTTTATCCACAATTATTAAAATTTTTTAAATAAAATATGCATGATATTAATATATTTAAAAAAAATGTAAACGGAAAGACTAAAAACGAAATCTTTTTTGATGCTTTTAGAAAATATAACTCAATCACTCCGGATTTTCTTAACCCCCCAGCTAAATTTTTTTTGAAGGGCGTTCATTCCAATCGTCCTAACGAGAAAAAACCATCGGCCTGAAGGTTCAATGACCAAAATGTGCGCTACAGAATTAATTTGTGGTTCTGGGATTTGTTTAGTATCCCGGAGGCATTTTTTTTTGCTGGGGGGTACAGAATCACGCCGAAAAAATCACGGGGTTAAAGACTGTTTTAAATGTCCTCATGAAAATTGGTAATTTTTTTTTAAAATTTAGTCTTTTTGAGGATTATACATTTTATCACAAAATTTGACTAGTGTTGTTATAAAAACGATTAAAAATATTTATATTCATGTAAAAATAAATAAATATAATAATACCGGAAAAAATATAGAAATATCCCTAGGATATATATATATATATATATATATATAGACGGGGATAGATAAGAAAAATCGCACATATCGTGAGTTAGAATAGATCGCCAAGTACCACCACGTGATCCTCTCACTCGGTATAGTAAATCTAAAGATGTCAAGGCAGCCCACCCCAAAAATCACACCACAACGTTATACACAGGCATTCAAGTGCATCATCCCATCTGAGAGATTGATGTTCCAATCAGAAACTTAAACTTGAATACGACGGATAATAACTAAGTAAACTTTTGGATCATTCCATTTAAAAATTACTTACCTTCTAAGGTACATTTTGAAACGTATTCAACAGCGCAACCTTAAACATGTTTCTTAAAATCCACGCATCGATAAACGACGCTTTTTTAAATTATGCTCTTCCTACAGTAATGGTAATTCGAATGCTCCCAAATAAAACTATTCAATATATTATGTATTACGAACAATTTACAGTGGTGTGTTAATCTTCTTGGATTTGATTTTGATTAATGTTCAACCATGCGATGTTTGAGGTTTATTGACGACGAATGTCTTAATTTCGAACTAGTGTGGTTATGTGCTGATATCTTATAAACTCTATCAAAACTTCCACACCATGGGTTTTTGTCTCAATAGACTTAACGTTTGTCAGATTTCTGCACAATCGGTCTTCAGGGTCACAAGATTTTGAGCTATGACAAGACAAGATCGGCTCTACATAATTATCGACTATTCCTATACGGCTGTAGCTGCTTCAAGAATCTTATTGGATACTGAATTAATGTCACTATGTATGAAAAAATGAAAAGAGAAAACAATTATTGCTTGGTATTTTTATTACCATTACTTATCACTTAATTAAAATTCTCCTTGAAGTGTAGTATTACTTCATTTATTTTCGCATCTCCGTGTATTTACTTTAGTGGATAGTGATTGCCTTTTTTTATGAGTTGTGTCTTTATCTCTGTAATTTCTGTATTAGACTCGACGGTATCTATTCACGTTGCCTACGGTGCTATTATTGGGCGCATGGCTGGCGAAGTGAGCCTCCGTCTCGTATCTGACAAGCAGATGCAGAGCGACTGTGAAAGTTATGCTAGGGAGAAGATAGCTTCTGATTGGTCGAGCCAATCGTTCGGAAAAGTTCCAGATTTCATGAAGTTTTTGTTTACATGTTGGAGAGCTGTGTGATCGCTCTCTGAATTGGATTCGGGCGTGTTAGGAAATTGACTCTCATTGGCTGCTCAAATCTCTAAGAATGTAATATAGGACTAAGGGGAGGGGCAAGTCCTGATGTGAGGAAAACACAGAAATAAAAGAAAAAAAAATGATTAGTTAAGAATTTAAATTTAGCAGAATGGGTGTGCAATTATAAAATTGCACTGAAAATTAATGTTATGGAGGATTGTAGGAATTGAGTAGAATTCTTCTCGGCCTTTTATTAAGGACATTAGAACAATAATTAGGAAGATTTAGCACAGATATTGACATTATTCGTATTTTGCAAAAAGTTAAGGAAGTTTTTAGCAATCTTTTGGATGTGAGATTTAAAACTATTGATTTTAATTGGTTTTGCGGATGTCGTCATTTCTCATTAATCTAGGTATCTATTCACATTAATAACTGCTTTAAGAAGCAAAAAATAATATTAAAACACTGAAATATAACATACAATAAATATTATGACCAATTGGCTGTGTGGTAAGGATCTTTTTGGTCTAAAAATTAAAACTCCATTGCATGTACGTATGAATGGAGGAGCTAATCACACTAAAAGATGTAGGTTAAAATTTCGATAGACATTTGGAAACCTGTACATAAACAATTTAACCGTTATTAGTCTAGAAAAGAGAGAAATAATTGTTATTTTTGACATTAAATCATGCAAACCAGTTGAAGTGTTTTCTATATTGATGTAACTGTGCAACACTATTAATCGAAATGTCGAATGGACACCATCACATTTTCCTATATTCTATAGATCTTCTCCTATAATGTGATGGTCCTTCCTCCTAGAATTCCATAAACCTTTCTCGTAAAATTTCATTAAGTATTTGAGTAAAATCTTACTTTAACTGATTGTAATTGATCTACTGATCTGTTTTTCATTCCACTCTGACGACTCATTTCAATTTTATGTTAACGACTTCACCTTTAATTTTAGCATATCAGTGTAGAATACTAAAAGGATTGTAGTTAAAAAATACTGTTTCTAAGTATATTATAACTGAATACGTAAAATGACCATAAGAATCTTTTAATAAATCAACAACGCTCCTCAATATGTATTTCAGTTAAGATTCAGTTTCAGTGTTTTTGAACCAAATGTGAGAATAGTCATTAAATTGAGGCCTTGTGAATGTTTTAACAAATATCAGGAAATTGTATTTTTTTTTTTTTTGGGAAACATTCAAAATAAAACAATTTTTTTTAGGGCCCTTTTTTTTTAACTATTTATTCTATTAGAGTATTGGATTGAATGTTCACAGTAAAAAAATTTGTTTCATTATATAATAGTTTCTTTGATGTGTGATTTGTTGAGTGTATTATTCTGGTCATCCCCTTGAATATTAAAACATACCGATTAATGAAAAGTAAAATAAATTTGTTGAAAAGTTAATGTTTTTTTTAAAAATTTTTTGCAAATGATATTCTCATTTCGATTACTTTTTTTACCAGATAATCACTTTAAAAAATACAGTGTACACGATATTTTCAATGAAGTGACTGATAACTTGATTTTCGGAATAAAAAAATAGTGAAAAGGGGGAAAATTCCTTTCTTTCAAATATCATTCTAAGTAGATTCGTAATAGTTAAATATCGAAATTTAATTTTTCCCTTTACTTTCAGATTTTCAACCACAAATTTAAAAATTTTTCCCTTATTTTTCCTGGTCATGTTCCATTTATTTTAAACATTTAATTTTAAAAGAAAATTCAAACTATTTTTTGGGGAGAAAATATTGATATTTTTTCAGATCGGGAAAAGGGATTTTATGCAAATCAAGCCCAAAAATAAGACAATTGCTTAAGAGCGAAAATTTCTTATCAAAACCCAAACCGATGAAACATGGATTCAGCTGCATTGTTTCAGAATAAATCTCAGAAAGTATTCACATTTTTCCAACACCCCCTCAGACACAATTATAAAATTTTTAAAAAGAGTTTATTCCAAGAATCGCTCGTTTAACAGCCGGAACACAATCGCGTCAACAATCAGGCATTTAACGATTGCTAGTCAAAACCGAAATGTTTTCGGACATTTTCAAATACCCCTGCGGATAATTCGGAAAAAGACCCGCTTGGTCAGGTCTTGAAATTTGGGTGTTTTGTAACAATTTCTGAAGAACCAAAAGGGTCAGAACTCCCAAAAGGCCCCAACATGATCACCAAGTGGTCAACTTGGTCACCAAAGAGACACCAACTTGGGTCTATGGACAAGATTTTGCCAAGTTCCTATTGAATCACATTATAATGTACGGGACGGCGTTGCTTGTGAATATTACAATTTTATCGTAAATTAAATCTAATTTAGAGTAAGGTAAAGGCATTACACATCCAAATACGAATATATGTACACTACTTGACACTAAGTGACAATATGTATACATAAAATCCTAGAGACTACTAAAATTCATGACGTAGTGCCATGTATATATAGAAGCACGGTCCTTTTTCGTATGAAACAACATTTTCTGTTATTAACGGTCCTTTCTGCAATTGCGCAGAGATACAAAAAGGAAAAGAAAATATTTATTCATGATGAGTAGTTAAAATTGCAAAAAATAAACAATTTTTTAATTTAAGAATTCCAATATGTAAAATATATCATATGATAAATTTACGAAGAAATTGGTTTTTTGGAAAAATTTTTTAACTATTTCATAAATAAACTATTTTCATGCAAAAACATTCCCTTAGGAAGCAATTATTTTATTGTACAAAGCATTATTCCCAAAGTGGTCTATATCAACAATCGTGGGTCTATGATGAATACTATTGGGTCACCGTAAGCGAAAAATTAATTTGTGTGTCCATGAGAAGTAAATCAAGGTCTACGGTAGTGACTCTCACAAACCAGATCGTGACTTTAATTTTAAAAGAATATTTAATCAAGTAAAACCCAGATTTTAAATATATAACAGATTTCTTGATGAAATTTAATGACTTTTTAAATTTTGGGTTTATAAGGTGACAGCCCTTTTATTAGAACAAGGTATATTTTAGCGTTTTTTTTTATATTAAGATAAAGCAATATAACATTAAGGGGTCGTGAATTTTCTCAATTTGTCACAGACAATCCGTCAGGGCGTTTTATTCTACCTTCAGCATATAAACGGCCTGTATTCACATCTTGAAACTAGGCTTGAGAATGATTTGACTACGTCATGCATTAACATAGTCACAATCACTTCATACAATCACATTGAAAAAACGAAAAAATATTGTATTACAATAGGAAATGTCAGTAAAGAAAATCTCTAAGTCAAGTTTACAAACGGATACAAGCGATTGTAGCTTTAAAAAGACATACTTGTGAGAAAGTTTTTAATTGCTTTACCTAGTGAGGAGTTTTAGCACGGTTACCAGTCTCCAAACCAAAAAAAAAGGGGAAAAAAATGGTGGGAAAATCGGCCATTCTTGAGCAGATTTAGATTTAAACCGGATTATACAAATGTTTAATTTGTTACTGAAGATCAGATTCATCGCTCTTTTCATTTTTGTTTGTTGTTCATTTAATTTATTGGAAATAAATTTTTTCTAATTAATTAGAAAATCTTATTAAAAAAACTATCTTTTTGATACAGTGGGAAAAATAATACTTTTAAAATAAATACATAATAACTGTCAAAAGACATTTGTTGATAAAAATTATAAAAATAGAATATTGGTAGACAGTATCAAAACCCCAAAAACCATGTTAAAGGGGCATAATTTAAAAATTTTTTGTCCCGGTAAAGTATTTAGTTAGTTTTTGGGAAACACAATAATATTTTTTTTTCCTTTTAAATTACCAAACCCATTTAATCATTCCACAAAAATTCAAAGCCTACGGGGATAATGCCAGTTATACCAATTTTACAAAATTTCCAAAAACCAAAAAAGGGGAACCCCCCTAAATTTAAATAAAAAAACTTTATGTAGCAACAATGCTATTGAAGGAATTTATTTCCAATAATGTTAGCGGAAATAAAGATAACATCAAATCATCAAACTCAAATGAAAATAATGGTAAAAAAGAACAATGTTATCCCATGATTCATCTACCCCCAAAAAATATTTTAGAAATTTTTAGTTTAATAAACTTATTAAAATTTTTTCACCCTTTTTTGAAAAATCCAAAGTTACCAATTTTCTCGCTTTTCTCCCAAAAGGTTTTTTTACTGGAGAACCAAACAGATAAAATTCTTTAATTTATCTTTTTTTTAATTTTCAGTTTTGTATTTTTTCCTCAATAGTTTTTCCAAATTTTAAATTTTTTTTTCTAGGGCTCCCAAAAATCTCAAACAAAGCAGTGTTCCATCCCCTAGCCAAACCCACCCCAGTGTTTCTCAAAAGGGGGTCGCCCCCCAGGGGGCGTGTTTTTACAAGGGGGCGAGCGCATCGGAAAATAGAAAATAAAAAATTATTTAAAAAAAATTTTAAATTTTTAAAGGGGAAAAAAAATTTATTCTGACATAATAAAAAAAACCCCATTTACTTTTGATATAATGTCTTTAAAAGTATCAGTACGACACAATATATTTATACTAAAAATCAATACTAAGTTAAAACAAATTTAATAATTACTAGTGATTTTTAAATTTGGGCTTATCATAAAAAAAAATTTTAATCACGTAATACTTTGTGGGGTTTTTTAATTTTTGGGATCGTATTGAAATTTTCCCGTCAAAGTATTATACATTATTACTGAAAAAACACATTTTTATTGTATGGGGAAGGGGGCACGATGCAAATTTAAAGAAAAGGGGGCCCAAAATAAAAAGTTGTAGAAGCATGAGATACCCCATTGATCCTTGCCTTAATGAAGCCACCCTTCCCCCAAAAACCAAGCTAAAAACCCCCAAATTTTAACAAAAAGGGGACCCAAAACATCCATTTCCCCGTGAAGCCCCCAAATTCCCAACTTACTATAAATAAAATTTGGGGTGTAAAAATTTCCTTTTTAAATATTTTTTTTTAAATTACAAATTGAAAACCAATCAATGTGAAATTTATGATCGTTTTTGGTACTATTGGGACGGGCCTTTGGGCCCCAAAAAAGGGGAAAATGCCAAAAATTATGGGTGTCGTGTAATTCCCCCCCAAACCCTTAGACCACGCTAATGGGAGGGAATTTTGGTTTTATAAGAGATTTAGGATTGGTTTTTGGGAAAAAGGCCAATCCCAAAAGAGCAAAAAAGAATCCTTCGGGACTCATATTCCCCCTAAATTTTTGCTTAAATTTCCCTCTCAAAGACCATTTTTCTATTTTTCGTTTTCCCCATCATGTTATTTCTCTTAATTTTAAACTATTCTCAATCTGTTACCCAAAAAGGAAAAGAATTTTTTTCCAATCAGATTCTGTTTAATAATTTCCGGGGTGAATCAGTGTTAACTAAATGATTTTTTTTCCAAAAAAACGGACGAGTTTTTTCCCCCCTTTACTCTAAAAAACCCCAAAATCGGATGTCTTCAAAGCAATCAACGTAACCACACCAACCTGCCCTTCCAGTCTACTAATCGGGGTTTCCCCTCTCGGCCCGGTTCTCCCACTTAAAGGGCCCCAAATACATTTCGATAAAAGATGGAGGAACGTTTCGCGTTCCTTTTCCCCAAAAAGGGTTAAAGTTAAAAAAGGGGTTTTTTAAAAGGTTATGTTTTTAAGCGGCATCATGATTTTTTTCGGCAAAAGTAACCATGTAAAAAATTTAATTTCGGGTTTTGAATTGTGTATATAATTTATTCCTAAATTGTTTTCAAAAGTAAAAAAAAAAAAACTATTTAAATTTTTTTGTCGAATTTTGGTAAAAAAACAAAACGGATTTCATGTTAAAAATACATGAAAAAAAAGTATGTAACATTGTAATATTTACTGTATAATAAAACTTAAATATTATCTTAATTTTTTAAAACGTTAACAAATTTTTGTTATACATTTAAATTATGAATGGGGGTTTTTCAAAAGTTTTTCCCAATTTATTCCCAAGTAAAGTAAATACTAATTTTCCCAAATGTTTTTAAATCCTAAAGCTAAAGGTCTAGATTATATTTATGTTTAGATGTAGAAAAAAAGAAATATGTAGTGGTTGCAAGGGGGCCAAAAGGGGGGAAAATAAAAAAGGGGAAAAATTACGTTTATTTTTAATTTTAAGCAAAAAACTGCTTAAAAGGGTTTTCTTATTTTCATCTCTACGAAAGGGTTGGTAATTAAAAAATAGTTTGTTACAGCAATTTTAATTTTTTTTTTTTTTTTGTTATTGTTTTTTGTCAAAACAAAAACCAAGAAAAAAAAAAGGAAAAATTTTTTCAAAAAAATTTTTTTAATGCATTTTATTTTTTACAGATTTATCAAAAAATAATATAGAACTTCATTATCCAAATATTAAGGCAAAGGGAAAGGTTAAATAAAAACCCAAAAAATATTTCCCAAAAAGGTAATGTATTATATTAGATGGATGTAGTAAAAATAAAATTAGTTTACTCAAAACACAAACCACAAAGAAAAGGGGAACTAAATGAATAAATTTTTTAATGTCCCCTTTTTTTTTTTTGAAGTAGGGAAAGGGTTTTAAAAAAAGTATCCCCCTGGTTCTACCCTTAACCAAAAAAGCGGGCAAAAGCAAAAATTTAAACTGATGAAATTTAGTTTTTTTAAATTTATGAGTTTAAAATAAAAAAAAAACAAAAAAACAAATCGTCTAAAAAACCCAAAATTTGGGCAATTCTTTTTTAAACCCCCTTCCCAAAATTGGGGTTAACAAAAATTTTTAAAAATGGGGTTCTTACGGACTTTGGAAAACTTAAATTAAAAATGGGGGGTTAAATTTATATTTTAAGATAATTGTGGATGTCTAAATCAGTTTTGAAAATTTTTAAAAAAGTTAATAATGAATTTTTCAATAAAAAACGTGTTAACGCGAGTAAAAAATTTAAAAAAAAAATGATTTTATATAAATGCATATTTTAAATAAAATACTAAAAAAAACATGTAATGACATGGTTTTTTTATTTTTGAATATTCAAGCAAAGATAAAACATAAAAATGAAGAAAACTGCTTTTTTTATATTTTTAAAATTTTTTCAGGAGCATTGTGTAAAATTCAAATATTAACAAATAAAATACTGTATATACTCACTCATTTTTTTTATTTAATATGAAAAGTATAAAAAAAAAAATTCCTTTACCTTAAATTTAAATTTGTATCATTTTTTTCCCTTTTAATAAACATAGATGCTTTTTAAAACCCCTTTTTTGCTAGGCGCAACAATTGTGTAACACTAGTGGCTCAAAAAGAGGGGGGATCCTTTAAAGGGCCGGGTCCCCCCAAAACCCTTGATTTTTCCCGATATTGATAATAATTCTAAATATATAGTATGTGACATTTAATTAAATGTTTTTATTTGATTTTTTTTTAATTTAAAGATCTATTTATTTATTCTTTTAATTCGTTTTTAATGTTTTTGTTCCCGGAAAACGGGGGAAAAACAAAAAGAGCAAAAACAAGAATGGTGGACTTATGACCCTCCCCCATTTACCTGTTCCTTTCTCTTCACATAACCTATTATTTAGTTTTAAAATGACACCCAACTGAAAATGCCTTTTATGACAACCCCAAAAAAAAAAAGACTCCAAAATTAGCATGGTAAACAAAAAGGCAATATATCACAAAAAAACTGTGATTCCCAGTGGTGGGGGATTCCGGTAGATGGTTTTCCCCAAGCCGATGTCTTTTCTTTTTTGTGTAAAATTTCTTTTCATTTCATTTTGCGGCCTGACCTCTTGCTTAACTTGAGGAATATAAATGAAATTTTTTTAATTTTTTACCATCAAGGGGAAAGGGTTTAACTGAAAACCCCCCCCTTATTTTTTATTTTTTCCCCACTACGCCCCTTAAGACCGGGGCTTTCCAAAATTCCCAAAATTTAACCCAAATATTCAATCATAATTTTTTTCGCGCCCCCCCCATACAATAATAATGTATTTAAATTAAAAAATGCATTTTTATGGTTTTCAACATGACTTTTTAAACTCTTTCCACCAGCATATAAACGCCCCTTTCTCCTAAAAAAGCGTTAATTACCCCTTGCAAAACATCGTCTTTTTCCCAAATATGATCTTTTTTGTACACTGCTATCCCTAAAAAATTTTTAAGGTTTTTGGGAAAGCAATAAAAAGGGCCACCCCCCCCCCCAATAAAACTGCCTGCCCGTGGAAAAAAAATGGCATTCGGGAGCGAATCACGTAACTTTTTAAACCTTTACTTTAGGGATTAATTATAAAAACCGTACAAATTATCAAGATAAGTGTTTAATTTTTAATTTAAATTTTTCAGATGACAAACCCATGAAGTCAATGGTAAATTATTAATGTTCTTACTTTAGTTAGATTTATTGTAAATACGTTGTTAATACCAATACAAAGTGTATTATGTCCAAAAATGTATTTAGTTTTTTTTTTCAGTAAATTAATAATTTTTGAATCTTTGTTGATTTTCAAATGCCCCCCCCCAGTGTACAGACCCCTAGGGGCGCGCCACAAGTTTGGAAACACTCCCTTTAAAGAACTTTGAACTTCGAAAGATTCAGCATATGCCTCAGTCTAACTCTTAATGTTATTTCAAAAGAATTGTATTTTTTGTACTTTGAAAAAGTGTTGAAAGTCTTATCAATGATGTACTTTTTTTTCCAAAATTAATTTAGAAATCTTTATGAAGAATTTTGTGCAGTGGTAGCCTAGTCGTCAAGGCAACAGTCTGTTAGACGGCTTGACCAAGAGTTCGAGCCTAGTACTCCTGAAGAACCCCCGTGTAGGGATGAGATGCCCGTTGAAGCTCAAAAGTTCTCTTGTTGGTGTGGCTTGTCTCAGGCATCATCCTTGTCATTTTGACCGTTGGTTAAAATTTTAGGTCTTCACCAAAAGGATTAGTTGAAAGTAGTTTCTTTTATTCATTCATTTCAAAATTAATTAAACTGAGAGAAAATTCGATTTCATGATTTATCTAGAGGATTTGTTTTAATACATATTTTTTAAAATTTTGATCAGAAGACAAGCTTAAAAAGTATAAAATTATTAAGTTAATGGAAGATTTTGTTTTCATTTCAAATAGTTTTTGTTTTGTGATGTTTCATATTATTTTTACTTTTTTTTAATCAAAGTACAGTATTTAATAACCTGTACGATATATCCTTGTTAGTTTAAGCAATGAAAGTAAAAAAAATAATTCCATATTATCAAAATATTACTTGTAGATGATGCGAATAACTAAGGAAAAAAATGAGTCAAAAGCATTCGAAAAAAAAAAAAAAAAAATCCCTCAATTTTATTTTCTTAAAAAGTTTCTACAAATTAAGTAATATTTCTGAAAATATTTTTAAATTATAGAAAACTAAATACTAGAGGCTAAAATTGTTCTAGAAAGTGTAAATTAATCTGATATTTTGAAAAAGAAATGTGCATTCTCTAAAATTGCGAATTTTTCTATACAACGAATTTTTTTCCTAAAACCTTGAAGATTTCACTATTTTCTTCGTAAAATAACCTCCCTGAAGCGAAGTGTATTTTCTATATAACAAACTTTTTTTCAGGATTTAACCTTTTGTTCTCACTATTTTTCATGCATTTCTGGACATTTCAAGTTATTCTCTCTTTAACACATTTTATGGTGGTCACAAATCTTGAACAGGATTCATTATATCCAACTCCTCCTCAGCAATAGAGTTCTTTACGCTTCATCGGAGAAGTTCAACCTTTAGCTTTCATAGCAATTCACTAGAAACATCTTCGATATCCTCTTTCACCTCAGTAGAGTGCCCCGTGCCTCAGTGTTCTAATTAAAAAATAAGGTATGTTTAATATTACTTGTATACTTTAAATTATTAAATGTCCTTCACACATTCGTTAATTTTAGTATAAAATTATTTTCTTAGTATGGAAAGTACAGTACTTCAACATTCTTTTTTCTTGTTTTCATTGCAGTTTTTCTTTCTTTTTTGGTAAGATATATAAAAAAACATATATTAATTTTAAAAAGGTGTGAATAATTTCTTTAATATATAGTGTTTATGGATTTATAATTTGTTTTATGGGGTTTATAAATTATATTAAAAGATGAACCTCTATTTAATGAATTTTCCATATAAAAATTTTTCCGGGATTTAGCGAATTCGTTATGTAGAGAACCGACTCTATATCTCTCTCTCATTTTTGTCATTCTAACTCAAATAAACGCATGTTTTTTTCAATAACATTTAATTAAATACATTTATTTAAACAATATACCCCCGATAAAATATTATAGTAAAATATTTATTAATAACAAACTAAAATATTATCATAAAAAAAAAGTTGTAAAAATCATCGAGAGTAAGATACTGGTATATTCTGAAATCTTTGAATCATTTGGAAAATAATTAGAAATTCTCAAATTAATCGTTATTTAACAACATAGCGTAACATATTGAGAAGAATATTATCGTTAAGTGAATTATAGTATTGTTTGTATTTCAGTCATTGTTTATCATTAGCTTCGCATTATCAAGAAATGATGTGAGACCATACATGAATTCTGTCAATTTACTACCTTACTTATTAAAAATATATGTTTCATACTGGAATATTTTTTGACTGAAATGTATTTTTTGTAACTTATATATATACAGTGGGCCACAAAAGTGTTCGTACACATGCAATTTCTTATAAAATTTAATGTTTTCGACTAATAAAAATTAATATATTGTAATTTTACTTTTTTTTATATCTGCAACTAGTTCTTAATGGAATGAAATAATTAAATTTTTTAAAAAAAGTGTAACTATTTTTTTAAAAAATTAATAATCAAAAAGATACTAAAATATTACGCCACAAAAGTCTTCGTACACTTGACAAAAATCTGAACTTAGCTTTAAATATTGTATTTCTTTCTAATTTAGTACTTAGTAGGATAGGTTTTAGTGTGAACAACCACTTTTAAGCATCTTGGTATAGAAATAATCAGTTTTTGTAATTTCTGCATCGATTTTCCTCCATTTTTCTGTGATTATTGTTTTTACTTCACATTTTGTGTTTATTTGTCATGTTTTCTTTTTTTTTACATCAAAATCTCACCAAATATGTTCTAGTGGGCTAAATAAAGTGACCGAGGAGGTGTTTTCATAGTTTGGAAACATTTATAGAGACACCATATGGCGTACATTAAGGGCAGCGCGCTTTGCTTGATTACCCTGTTAAAAAATGAAATCGCTTTCAATATCCAAATCTTGTTCGGATAATTTCAAATTTCTCTTTAAAGTGTTTAAATAGAGCTCATGATTTACAATACCAACAAAAATACCAAATTACCTAATTCTGTGGCCGATTAACACCCCACGCAAGGACACTTCTACCTCCATGTTTTATTCATCGAACTAGATTCTTGGGATTAAGTTTCGTAAAATTTAAAATTGACAGCAAATTGATTGGGATGGCAGATAATTCAACATTTTTTGTTCCGATGGGCCTATAGTAGCTTGTAAATGAAAAAGTAAGGAGTTTAATCCCATGAATTTATTTGGAACAAGATGTCCTCCTCCTCCATGCTTTAGCATTCGAGTAAATGTGTTCTAGCGTGGGGGAGTAAATTGGCCTCAGAATTAGGTAATTCGGTATTTTTGATGGTATTGTGAATCATGAGCTCTAGTTAAATATTTTAAAGATAAATTTAAATTATCCGCCGGAAATTTTTGGATATTGGAGAGACTTCATTTTTAACAGGGTAATGACGCCAAGCGCACTGCTCTAAATTTACGCCATTGGTGTCTCTATAACTGTCCCAAATTATGAAAACACCTCCTCAATCACTTTATTTAGCCCAGTAGAATATATTTGGTGAGATTCTGAAGTTAAAAATAGAAAACTGACAAATAAACACAAAATGTGATAAAACAATAATCACAGAAGAATAGGAAAATCGATGCAGAAATACAAAAACTGATTAAATTCTATCCAAAACCCTTAGAAGTTGTTGTGGACACTAAAAGATATCCCACTAAATACTAAATTAAGAAAAATACAAATATTTAAAAGCTATGTTGAGATTTTTGTTAAGTGTCAAACTTTGTGCGTATTTTTATAGCTTTTGATAATTAATTTTTAAAAAAATAGTTACACTGTTTTTAAAAAATTAATTATGTCATTCCATTAAGAACAAGTTGCAGATATCATAAAAAAATTACAATTACAATATATTATATTTTATTAGTCGAAACATTAAATTTTAAAAGAAATTACAAGTGTACGAACACATTTGTGGCCCACTGTATAAGTTTTTGACTGAATCTACTTTGGTCCAATGATCAAAACCAGTAGTAGAAAATGAATTAGTAATAGGTCATTTATTTTACGAAGCAATGGTCAAGAATTTTTGAAGAAAACAACAAATATCATAGAATATCAGAAGAGTTTTGTTTGATATTTTTTATGATGGTTCTTATTTTTTAAATTTTGTAACACTAGTTTTCGGAAAAGCTAAGTTTCTGAAATATTTTCTACAATATCAACGGTATTCGCCGTTAACTAAATAAAGCTATGAAACTTGGAGTTAAGTAACTGCCGGCTGAAATTTATTTCGTCAATATTTTTTTTTACTCTAATCTCTCAACTGCAAGTTTACAAACTGATTGTTGAATTAATTTAAAGTAAAATAAAAAAATAAAAACTTTAAAACAAACATTTATTTAAATGCGCTAAAATGAATGAAATAAACTTTTATTTTAAAATTTTTTGATATTAACTTATAACGTTATTACATAATTTATGATATAAAAGCTTGTCGCGAGATTTAAGTACTCGTATTTACTCAGTTTGAAAATTTTAAAAATTGAAATCAATCAGATCAAGTTATTTAATTTGATTGTTTATCGACTCAGGTAAATATCGTGACAAGATTTTATATCATAAGCTTTGTAATGACGTTATGTGTTGATACCAAAAAGTTTTAAAAAGAAAAGTTTATTTTATTCTTTTAAGAGCATTTAAATAAAAGCTTGTTTTAAAAGAGAATTTTTACTTTTAATTTATTTTTTACTTTTTAGTTATCGCTCTATAGGCTTCTTAATCTGTTCATCTCATTCAACGCATTATTGTTGCAAGGTTGTTTGCCGGTTAATTTTGAAAAGTCAAATCTTTTTTCTCGCCGCGCCACGTACATATGATAGATATTTCACTCGGATCGCAACAAAAGGATAATGGGGGGGAGGATAAACACTTTAAGACTAAAATAACATTGGAAAAAGCAATATTAATCAAAATATTAAGACTAATTTTTGTTTGTTTTTACTAAAATACTATATTAAAAACGAAAAACACAAAAATTTCTTTAAGATCCGTAATTTTAAATCAATTTTTTCAATATTTTGCGCAGAACTTGGATAATACTATTTTAGAAAGGAAAATAAAATTTCCTGCAATTATCTTTAAAAATAACAAATTTTTAAATGTTTTATAAAAAAATTTGATCATTTTTTTGAAAAACGTAAAAAAAGAATGTGTTTGGCTTTTAATTTTTAATTGACTGATTCTAAAAGAGAAAGGCCTGAACTTTCTTATTGCAGAATATCGATTCATTAACACACACAAAAAATTCATACGGAATGATTTAGAAATCATTCTCATTTTAGAAAAACCGTAAAAAAATAGGAAATATCAGTGTTTTTAAAAAGAATTATACCGTACCGTGGCAAGTAATTGATCTTTCTGATTATGTAATTATTTTTTGTCTCAGTTTGATAGAAAATATATGATGGTTTTTGAAAAGTCGAAAAACTGAAACTTCTTTAAGATCAATCCGATAAGCTGCTCGGCAGAATAAAAAGTTAACAGGTGTAAAACATTTTTCAATTATAATTTTTGAACTAATTGCAATAACGGAATATAAATGGTCAAAACATGCATTGTCATCCAACTAAACGTGTATACAAAATTTCAGCACAATCGGTTGAAGACATCAGCTTAAAATTGAGTTGAAAGATTCCACCCGAATAAACTACATCGCAAGCTAAATATTGGAGCAAAAATGGAACAATCCCCCTTTCATGTATTTTTTTTTCTATGTGTGTTATTGTTCGTTTTCGTTCGAATAAAGAAGCCACTTTAGAAAAAACTAGTAAATTTGTTACTTCGCATTTAAATTAATTCATAAGAGCTATCGACACATGTACAAACATGTACGATACTTTTTTTACACATAAAAGCATGTTTTACACTTAAAATAGTAATTTGATGATATTCAGAGAAACAGTTTTTACTTTCATTAATATCCAAAAATTCATTACACTTTGTGCATTTTGAGTGAGGTTCCGATTGAAAGTTTTTAAAGGAGTACATCTTGAGAGTAGGAAAATACTCTACTTTATGAGCAGGAAATAAACCTTGATTCTTGTTCAGTCTCTTGTGATTGTCATCTTAAGAATTCAATGAAAAATCTAGCAGATATAATTTGCTGGGACGTCTATCTCTGAAGAACCATTGGTTAGTACATCACTGCTTTCAGATGGAATAGGGCTTTGTACTAAAT
Source organism: Trichonephila inaurata madagascariensis (assembly GCA_019973955.1). Lineage (NCBI taxonomy): Eukaryota > Metazoa > Arthropoda > Arachnida > Araneae > Nephilidae > Trichonephila > Trichonephila inaurata. The sequence continues at coordinate 15,289 of BMAV01021249.1, read as the reverse complement.
TCAAATCCTCTTGAAGACTGAGTTTCTTTTTTCCAGACAATCTAAGGAAAAGGGGAAAAATAATAATAGCACCGTGAAAGCCTCTTATTATTGTTAAATCTCAGTTACAAATAAGGAAATTAAAATGCTGCTAAAATTTATTTAAATTATAGATATTTCATTTAATTGTGTGATAAAAGATAAACTCACATTCAAAGCTCAAAGTTTTTGAAAACTTTAAAAAAGCAAAATAAATAAGTTAAGCAAAAAGAAATCCTAAAAAAGGCATAACATTGTTGCACTATAGTGCTGACGCTACAACACAATTAAAAGCAACAAGGTATAAAAATAACCAAAGTTCTTGCTCTAACACCAAATGCCCTGTCGGTACTTATAAGTACCGCAAAGTTTTGAACTGTAAAATTAATTATACACATTATTCAATTAAAATAAATAGTGAAATCGTTTTCTAAGGTCTTAACTAACATACAAAAAAATTAGACACTTTTGAAATGAAATTCTTTTTTTTTTTTGAAAAAAAATGCCAATCTTCAGAATACGACCACAATGTCAGCTAAAAATGCAACTTCTCTTTTGAAACTATTCGCCTTCCCAGCCAAAATACTCACCACAGAAACTGAGCTGCCATGTAATTCTGTAAAAGTGGAATTAAAAGAGTTTTCCTGCTAAATATCGTCGAAATATTGGTAAAAATGGTTTATCTATGCAATTTGAAAGAGTACCATCGGTACATAACATTTAAACTTATTTTCTTTATTCCTAAGTTTGAGAGTTTGTTATAGTAATACTGTGACTAATCACTTTTTTCCTACCTATACTGTCTAGTTATATTTCTGTTTATGATTACTATATAATACTGATTATTTTCTATCGAATGTTTTTATATTAAATGAAGCTTCCTTCAAAAAGTCATTATTCTTACTAATGATTAATGGTAAGGCAAATTCGTATGGTATACACAAAGTTGGAAAGAAAATTAATTCTGTATGAATGTATTTTGTAGTTTATATATATATATATATTTTAAAAACCGTTTTTATACTTTTTGCACAGTTAATGAGAATTCTTTGGAACATCACTTCATGGAATTTGTAATTAAGTCGAACTCCTTTATTGATGAAAATATAAACATTTTTAAGAATATGTAATGTTTTAACCAGATTTCTGCTCTGTGTCTTACAGGTAAATGGCCAACCTCATAAGCATAAGGTTCGGGTTTGAATTACGGCTTGATTCGATAAATTTTCTGAAATTGAAAATAGTACGCACCTTTGACATTATTATGTAGCATGTAAAATATCCCTTGAGTATCACGTTGGCTCGTATGAGGTCAAATAAATCATGGCAATAGTTAGCATCCAACGAGAGCTTGCATTGAATAAATTCAACCTTTAAAAATTTGGAACTGGAGCCTCCACCAGATGGTGATACCATTTCAGTGACTCTCACTTTTAGGGACTTTAAGGTGTCAGCAAATACTACACTGCCGAAATGCAGCCCATTGGAAAGGAAAAAAGCAATTTTTTTACTCTTTAGTTGATCATTAAAAACAAAACACAAAATCTTGTTTAAGTTACTAGATAAGAATTCATTCGAATCATGTTTTTATTAACTATGTAATTGTTAATAAACTTGAATTTTTTTTACTGATTTCTTCTTAAAAAATGACAACCTACAGCTACTCTCATTTCAACAGCATCGAGAAATGTTTTCTGTTTTGAAAGGGGCTAAGCAAAATTAAGAATAGCTATAAGATTTACCTCTTTGTATTTGAAGTCCGATATAACACTCGTTCATTTTGAAAATACCTCATAATATTATTATTCTATGATCATAACCTGTCAAAATTTGTTTTATAAATTAATAACTAATATTAAGATAGCATTTCATATTCGTAAAAAAATTAATAAATAAATTCAGTTATTAAACATTTTGAAATGTTGAGTACATTTTTTACAAAATATTATTGTTAAGTCAATTCCAATAATTCAGGATTAAATTTTCCTGCATTGGTTTGTAATTTTACTTTGTAAATACTCTCTCAATTATAGTAGTTATTGTAATGTAGAAAACGCGTTTATATGTACTCGAAGGTTGGGCATAAGTCAGAGCAACTATATTTTTTCTTGTATATATGTGAATGGATCACAAACGTATATGTGTCGTTTGGAAGTTCTGCAGGCATAGTGTGTATATACAAAAGAACAGAGGCTCTATGATAGCTGGTAGTATAGCAGAGAGGGCTGTGAAATCAGTCAGTTGGTGAGTGACGGGTGATGGCAATAACCCGTGTTGAACAGTGTTCTTACAGCAAAATAGCCATCTCCGAGGGAAAAATGCGATGGCATATCACAATGAATTAGTGGAAGCACTTGGAAATAATGCCTTACAATATCGTTCAATAGCACGGTGGGTGTACTGTATAATGTGTTATCATTCTTTTGCACCGTGAAGACCATATTGCTCTGTATATATATACTACCGTAATAAATTAGTGTATTACGACATTTTATTGCTATTCATTGTCCACACATGTAGTTAACACCTTGTCCTTTCGTCGGTATATGTCACATTTTCTAACCGGACTGGTATCTTCAAGAAAAAAAACTGTTGTCATGACTTCGTATAATATATATATACTATATTCTATCATAATTTTATTATGCGTTTCGGATATTACTCTGCTGTATTTTGCGGAAACAAAACAGTTGCTATACTCAAGAAGTAAATCTTACAATCTACCTTATTGAAACGATTGTAAATCTATAACTGTGAATACTAGTAGGCTATAATTTTATTGTTATATTTTAATAGTATAGTGATTTTATTTGTAATATTTAAATTTTTCTTAATATTATTCTTTTCTTTCCTTCTCACACAGTGTATAGACAAATTACAGGCGAATGTTAGCTAGCCCTAAAACTTGTTGAAAACTGCAATCTTGGTTCCTAAGGCCAGGAGTTTGTTGTACTACTGTGTCTAATATTTCCTATATTGAATAATTATACGTAGATTCTATAGTTATCTGTATTTATATTTATGGTTTATATATATACATATATATATAACTATTTACGAAAAAAATTCTTTTAGTGCACACGATTGGTACCAAATACGTTTTTTTTTGCATGCTATACATCTAAATTAACTACTTATTTAAACGCAAGACCGAAAATTTTTGATAAACTGAAATTCCAGAATAATGGAATTTAACAACGATAACTTTATATGTTGAAGTGAATGAACAAGTTTCTTTTTGTCTAGATTATTTCAGCATATTTAAAATTTTAAAATTTAACATTTCTACTGGTATTTTTTTTCAAAATATTAAATATATTGTTAGCAAAAATATTTAATTTTAATAAACTATTATTGAATAAAATTTATATTTCTATAGGAAGAGGACATTAGCCCTGACCAAAAGAATGTAGTCCACCTATTGACGAAACCAGGGATCGACAACCATTAGTTATGGTGTGTCAAATTATTCTACCATTGCGTCTTATGGCGCCGTCTAATAGGTACAATTCGATTCCGGTGATAGTGCTCACAAAGTTAAAAAATAGAGTTGAAGAATATAAATTTAAGGTTTTATTATATATTAATCTTTTAACAGTTAATGATATTTACTAAAAATAAATAGCATACAGCATAAAATATAAAATTTCCACTTCAATACAGTTAAATAAATAAAATAAAAGTTTAATGCAAAATTTTTCGTTCCGCAGCTGTATTTCTTATCACTGTATAAAGGGAAAAATTTATGAGCTTGAATTTAACACGCTTCTGGACATTCAGTTGTTAAACAACTTCAGTGTAGACTCAATTTTTTCATATGAGAAAAGATTTGTGCACATAGATATGAATAACCAAAAGTGGAAAGGAAAATACATCATCACTTCTCAAATTGCGGGGCCACCCTCCCCTAGGGGAGTGTGTTAAACCTACGTGAGGGGTGAGCATATCGTAAATTAAAGATTTAAAATAATCATAAATTTACTGAAAGGAAGCAAAAGGATATACATTGTAATCTAGTAAAAATAAGATGCACATTCACATAGATATAATACATTTATACTCTGTATCAGTACTGTACAAAGTATATTGATAATTAATTAAAAAATACCAAATTAAAACATGTTAATGATTACTAGTGACTCTTATTGGCTTGTCAGATTCAAAACTTAATGCTTATCTTGATAGTTTATATGGTTTATATTAAAGTCGTACTCAAAGAACCTGAAGAAGTGGCAAACCTGCAGCAGAATTTGCGTTACCTAGGGTGCCCTCGACGAGGATCACAACTTCACACTCCAAGACGTAGGACAACAACTAACAGTCTTGAAGAGAAATCGTCCTGGGTTCTGTGAGGCTCCTAGAAAAGCTGCTGTAGCTCATTTAAAACTTTTGACAGTGCATGACTGTTTCAGATCTCATTTCTTCAGAATTGGTATCGACGACTCACCGGACTGTATTCTGTGTGACTCTGGTCAGCCTATAACAGCTGAACATTTGTTCCTGTGTCCTGTACTAATTAGTCAAAATTCTATTGTTTAAAAATATTGCTGAGAACGTGAACTAATGGCGTAGGTGCTATTGAAGTGCGTAGCATTTGTAAAATAATTAATTATAGTCTTAGCGTCCAAGTACATTTTTATTACATTCAATACATTGTTATTTCATGATTGAAGCCCGATGAAAATTATGATTTGAAATTGGGTTATAAAAGTATTGAAAGTTTGAGAAGCATTGTACATGCAATTTTCTCTTCAATCAATTGAATCTTTTCTGCAGTGATAGCTTACATTTTAAAATAGCTTTCAATTCATCATTCAGTTTCTTTCCCAATTCTATAAATGTTGCTTTCCATATTTCTCGAAGATGTTTCTTCAATAAGATCCATTTCATAATTAGAAACCTCCATCCATTCAAAAATAGACAAATAAGTACGGGTATGTAAAGAGATTTGTATTGCGTAGGTTGCCGACGCCTAGCCTAAGCTATTTGTTAATTCTCAGCTATGGATTTCAGGACCATATTGTAACCCCATTCACATTTATACGATTTTTATTATTATATTGTAATACTCCCTCTCTTTGTGAATTAAATTACAAAGCAAATATAAACATATCTTTATTTTTTAAGTGAGCAAGAGTAAAATAAAGCCATAACACCTCAATTTAAATTATTTTATTTTGAAAGTTCAGGGGTCATTATCGCTATGCATATTACAACAGTTTTGCTGACTGCATCAAATGTTAGCATGCAGCATATTTTATTTACACATCACTTCAAGGAATGAATACATTTTTATTTTGTAATAAGTTTTTAACATGTAATTTTATAAATAAAAACTCGTATGAATATTATACAGTTTATTACTGTTATGTTATTGTCAAAGTATAATATTCTTATAAAGTATCAAAGCAAAATCTGAATTCCAGTAATAAATTTTATGAAAAATATAATTCAAATGCATGTGTTAAAGTTTATTTAAAAAAAAATTCGCCATTTAAACAATGTCTTCTTTTATTATTTTTTAATATTAAGTTTAAGAGCAAATGATTTTTGTTTTTCATAGATTTCATTTTTCGACAAAATCTTAAATGCACGCGTAGTGATTAAAATTATTGTAGTTCTGTGATTCGATATTCAGAAATATTTTCTTGCTATTTTTTATACTTCATCAATTCTGACTAGAATTTAATTTTACGATATTGAGTGGCAATATCTGCTGCATATTCAGCATTTAGCTTTTTCGTCAATCGGTGTAACATTTTGTCATATGTTTGTAAATACGCTGGATAAAATAATTATAATATTTTATTTAAAAAATCATTTCATGAGATTATTTATTAAAACTTTTTCTGACATTAATCATCAAAGAGGTATGTTTTCTATATTTTACCTAAATGATATATAAGTCCTCGTTTTTGTTTAATAATCTATTTTAAATTAATATTTCATTATTTTTATTGGTGCTTTTTCAGTTTTTTACATTTTGGAACAATTTTTATTTTAGTGTAGATTTTTTGCTAACTCTAGTTTTAGGTTTTATAAAGCAACTCAAACTCCTACTCTTTAATTTAATTGATTTATGTTTTAAAGCTATAAATATTCCTTGTAAATTAATATTCCACTAATCAATATATATTATCACTTTTTCACGCGCTCTATGTTTCTAGTAACAAACAAACAATGGTTACTTTGGAATATTTTAAGTGAATTTTACGAGATAAAATTTCTAAACAAAGTCATGGACTAAAAACGTAATAAAGTTATATTTTATCATAGCAATTGTCTTAATAAAGATATTACAAACATTTGACAGGAAATATTTTTGCTGTTTTTATACAATTTTTAAGTATAAAATTAAATAAACTTATATTAGCTTTAAATGAAATATTTTCAAATAAGTTAATTTAACCACTGTTAAAAGGAAAATATTAATTAAATACAAGAATTATTTTTTTAAATATTATATTCTTCTCATTTTCCTTTTAATATATAAGTGTTGGTCTATTATTATTGACTAGCTGTTACTCGCGACTTTGCCACGTGGAATTTAGCAATAAAGTATTTATTTAACAAATACCTACGTTCTCTTAACCAAATAAATAAACTATAGGTAGTTTATCAATTTCAAAGTAAATAAAAAAACTGAACTATTTTCATGAAAGACAACCTAACGACGTTTAACATTGATTTCTAATTGTTACTTAACCCCTTCAGGACCAGCAAAAGGAGAAAGTAACATTTCCCAGGCCCACGTTTGAGAGTATACGCAAAGACGGAACCGGGCGAGTTTCCCGGTTAAGCTTAATTCCATTTAAAAACTCATATAAAATCTTTAATGCAATCAAATACGCTAAAATTTGCAATTTACTATCATTAAAATATCTGAATATATAGTACAAAAATTTTCGCTCTATTTGAAAGAAAATTATTTGCCAATTTTGTACAGAAAATATATATATTTTTTAATAAAAGTACTCTTTTCTCCACGATGATTTAAAAAAGATAAAAAACATAAAAGTTACAAAACTACTATCCGGCAAATCTCAATCGATAAATTTACTCCTTCAAAAACTTGTTTTGGCTTCAACTGATATAAATCTTTTAAATAACAACTAATATATGTTTGTTTTATTTTTAATTACTCCTTATATTGCTCATAGCCTTTTTAGAATCACAATAGTATTTTGTGTTCTGTTTTTATGGTTATATAACAACTCTGGTTGTGATAGCAACGAAAAGGAATCGTTTGTTCTTATAGAATTAAAATTGGGTCTGTAAGAATAAATTGTTCTTTTCGTTAAAAATGAGTCATCACATTTGTTCCATGAAGAAAGGATTTTTAAATGCTTTTGAGTATTAAAAAAAAAAATAAACAATCCCTAATTTAATCGGATGTTGTTCACTATTCTATTGGTTTTAATTTTGTTTACGCGGAACCCTAATTTTTTTTCAAAAATATATATATCCTAAGTTACTTATTGTAACATCAGCTATCTGCCAGTGTGAATGTTATACTATCAGAATCGGTCCAGTTGTTTCAGAGATTAGCCGACAGACAGACAAAAATTTATAAACTTGATTTTTATATAATTACCGTATAAAGCTATAAATTTTAATGTTAAGTAAAAAGCTGTTAATTTCAAATTACAAACAGACACTTCAATTTTATTCATGTATATAGATTAGAAATACTTCATTTTCCTTTAGGTATAAATAAAATATTTAGGTATAATTTTTTCACTTCAAACGTAATTAAGAGTATTTGTTTTAGAAATAACTACTTACGCACTTAACTAAATAAAATAACCTTTAAAAATTTATGAATTTAAATGTGAAAAAAACCGAACTATTTTCATGAAATAAAACCTAACGACGTTTAACATTGATTTCTAATTATTTCTGAAATGTCTCATCTCTAAAGAACAGTGAAAATGTAACGAAAAAATTTGAATTAAGAATGGAACGGTAGAAAAATAAAAATACCTTGAGACTCGAGAAACTGTTATATTTAAATTCCAATACATATATTACGCAATATAAATATTTTATTCAATTAAATATTATTGTATTCTATATGTTACGCAAGATAAATGAAGTTACTTACAGTTTTGAATAAATTTAATCAATTTAAGGGTGTAAGTGCACTTTTTCAATTAAAACGTTATAACATTTTTTTATTTTATAGATACAACTACCTAAGTACTTCACTAAATAAAACAACACTTGTACAATCACTCTTGCAAGGCAAAAATTTATTTTGAATGCTTTGTGCAGTATTTGGCAATGAAATAAACAATACAGGTATGAAATTGGCTTACCTCTATTTAAAGGTGGAGCTTTGTGAGAAGTTAAATGTTATTCAATTGGTGTTGATCAGTGTTCTGGCGAGAGAATGAAATCATTGGAATGATGATAAGCGTTGAATGTAACAGTTCAAAACAAGTCTAAGTAGTAGTAGGTGAAACGAACACAAACGAAGACGTCAGCAAGGGGTGAGAGGGACGCATGACCTTTGACCCGGTCGATGGGATGCAAAATCATTAGGATCAGAGGACATGAACGGAGAAAGTCGCGAGTGGCAACACCTCATCAAACAAAAAAGTTTCATATAACTGTTAGAAACTCTATAAATAGAGGCTTACGAAATAAAATAATCCCTGTTTGAATTGATATTGTTCACTATTTCATTGGTTTTAATTTTATTTTCACGGGACCCGAATTTTTTTTTCTAAAATAAAAGTCACCTAAGTTACTCCTTATAACATTATGTATCGGTCAGTGACAGTCCCATCAAAACTGCTACAGCCGTTTCAGAGATTAGCCGGAAGAAACAGACAAACAGACTGACAAAATTTTTAAAAAAAATGATTTTTTCAATTAAGTATCGTATATACTTTAAAATGCATGAGTAAAAATCTGCTAATTTCAAACTACAAACATGCACTTCATTTATATTTATATAGGTATAGATACCTTATAATTTATTCATTCATAAAACACAATCTCAGAAACTAGTCTATCCCAGATTGGATATGAAACCACGACCTTTGGATTAGAAGTTCAACGTGCTATCCATTGTACTACAGGAACTAAGAGTGATTTTCCTTTTTATATATCATGTGGTAAAATTATTTTTGTTACTATTATTTAATTAATTAATTAACATTTGAAAAAAAAATAATAACATCAAGTGTCATCAGCAAGAAATTTTAAAAAATGTATTTAAATTTAAGTGGATGAACAAAAAGTATTTTATTAATGATTAAAAATTTGAACAAGATGTGTGTGTGTGTATATATATATACATATATATTTATTTATTTATATAAAGGGAAAGTGTGAACTAATATTTGGAATTGAAGAAAGGAAGAAATGACGAGCTTTGATACTGTCAATACCAGTCAATGCTCTCCATGTCTTCCAAATGTTGTTCACATATTTCTGTCTATTAATGTATGTAACAAAAATACTTCGGAATAATAGTGGTAAATTCGCCATATTAAAAAAAAGGATTCATTAGTGTCATTTAAATTTAATTACTTGGAGGAAACTAGCATTGATTCCCAGTGATTTAACTTAATCTGATTTTAACAAATGAGTATTGCATCAATATCTATTTGTCTTCCTATATCTATACAGTAGATAACTTGTAATTCTCATTGAAGACGCGTGCGCTGAATTTCTACTTGTCATATTGGGTTGATTTCAGAAACTCTTCTATAACCCCACCTCTTTTATTTATATTATATGTATCTAATTTCATATATATGTATTCTATGTATTCATTTTCGAGTTATGGGGTGAAGAGTTGCTAATGTGAGACATTTGCATGGAAGAAAATATCCTCCAACTCAGCGTTTCTCAAACTGGGGTACAGTCTCCGGGGTAGGGGACATGATAACTCTATGAGGGTGCCACCAGCTTATTAAAAAGTCGTAATCAAGAAATTTTTTTTAAAAAAATTTAAATTTACTGAAAGTAAATAAATTATAATTCTGTTAAAATCAAAAATACACAATTACACTGATATAATAAACTTAAAAATGTATAAGTACTGCACAACGCATTTCATAATTAATTTAAGAATACTGTAAGAATAAGTTTAATAATTACCAATAAATCATATCATATATAAAATTAAATACAGAAGTTAGCACTTATCTTAATAATTTGTAAGATTTTATATTAATTCCTTAACTGCCGATAAAAAAGATACGTGATTCACTCCCCATTGTATTCCACGTAGACAAGTGTATGTAGTGTATTGGGGAATGGGGGAGGATAAGAAAAAAGAATGAATAAGCAAATCCTCTAAAATAAGTAAATTCTTCACAAACATTGTCAAGGTCTTTTTATTGCATTCCAGAGCCTTCAGAATAGTTTTATGTATGGCGTTGAACAGAAAAGATCGCACTTCGGAAATGCTTATATATACATCTGGACGCTTTGGGGGAGCAATACCTTTACATACGCCGGTGGCACTTAAGAGATGAAATTTGCTTTACAGCTTTAATGTCAAAGTATAGTATAACTGAATTCAATGCATTGTTGTTGTTGAATATTAGGTCATAAATATTGAAAGTTTGAGATTCACTATTTATAACTTAAATTTTCATTTGAATTTTTAATATTCTTTAAACAACTAGCATTTGAGGGTATAAAACTTTTAAACTCGCTGATCTTCCATTTGAAACACGTATATCTAGTTTCATATAAATTAATAGCATACAGAAGTAATTATTATGTGTCTTTGAAGTTAAAAGAATAAATCTGAGGTATAAATTCATGTGTCGTCATAATCACGCGATAATGACATGCGCGTGTTTCTACCAAAGTAATAGCAATCATGTATTTTCTGCTAATCGGTTCATACACTTCGTCGTAGCCAACTCGTTGACGAAATTTCTCTTTTCAATAGCACATATCTGTTAACAATACTAACGTATATATAAGTAAGCAAAATATACAATTTAAAAGTACGCGAATAGAAAAAAAATTAAATTTGAAAATATTTTTGATAATTTTTTATTTTATTATTATATTAGATCATCTTTCTAGTTTATGAAGTTTGATATTTTATCTAAACTTTTGTACAAGTTAGTTTAATGTCAGTTTTGTATTAATTCGTTAGCCGGTGATTGTCTGTGTGATTGTCGTTACAGATAGACCGTCAGGAAATGAGCCCATTATGACGGGCGAACAAAGCTAGTACAATAGTGAAAATATTTTGCAAATTACTTTTTATTTTCCATATTAGCAAAAGGACACCTAATTGATGTTTCTTTAGTAAACATATTTGGTATAGGTCAAGTCAATGTTTGTTAAGGAAATTAGGTGTTTAGGGTTAAATATGTATATTCAAAAAGTGAATTCTACTTTGAAAAAAAGATTAAAACTATCTTAAGATCTACAAGGTAAAGTATGAAGAATGTTGTCATGTGAATTCAATCTATCATGCAACTGCATAAATCTAGTAAACATCAGGAAATGACTCGCTTTTGTTCCCAGGATTTCATTCGGCTGAAGGTGTCAGCATACCCATACGAAATAAGGGCTTAGACGAGATGTGACTTTAAGATATTTTGTTTGGTCTACACCGATTTATAAAGATAAAATTCTTCATTTTCAGAATAAGAGAAATATTTAAGGAGTACGTACCAGTTTATGCATATCCAAAAATATTTATAGAAATTGTAATATATTTTACTTATTCAAAATAATACAGTGTAAATCATAAAGAACATGCTGTAAAACAGTAAGAGAAAAGCAAAAAGACAAACCTATCAGAAAAAAAACGATATAATTCTGGTAAATGGTAACTGAGATGTGATTAATTTAATATTAAAGTCGCACTGTTCAGCTTAAAGAGGGCTTTTGGCGACGGACCACGTAATTTTGAACCATGGTCAAGTGACGTGGACGACACCTCTGAGCTAGCACCCTCCTCTCCTAACTACCACACCAGCAGGACGTTTTAGCTCTGGTCAGATTTAACGTGCATCGCTGCCCTATCACGGCAGCTCTTTAGTGGTACTGGGCTCGAACTCGTGACAAGGCAAGCCACGGTCCGATACCCATACCACTCGGTACGCGGCCACGTAACTGAGATGTGAAAAAGCTTAAAAGTTTCCTTTTTTTTTACTTTTCAAAAATGTAGGGCTCTTTGTTGCATCTATAGAGGCATTATTTATAAAATTTCAATAATTTAAAACACTAGAAAATTTAAATTTAAAGTTGAAACAAATGTGATGTAACTCGTAATTCAAGTGCACTTCCTTCAAAATCCGTTTTGCATATAATATATTGTATAAAATACTAACTTTTTTTCTTCTATGTACAGAATGTAAATTTTCTGTTTTTTTTTTTTTTATTTGTGTTCAAACGCAATGAAAATTCTACATTTTTTGTGTAAAAGTTATGAATTATTTAAATGAATAACTACAAAATTTTTAAAAAAAAATGATTTTAAAATGTTAATTATTTCCATTTTGCACTTATAAATACTCAGTGTAGTTCTTAAATTATTAAGCAAGTGAGTGTAATACAAAATAATCTTAATGGTTATCCTAAATTAATTACATAGCTTGTAAGGTAGACTTATCGTTATTTCTAATTGCTTGTTGTTTCCATTTGAATTGTTACCTTATAAATAACTCTTTTTGTTTATAACTATTATTTCACTTGAAAATAAATAAATATTCAATTATGTATCATAACTTTTATAAAAACAGAGTTCGATTTAACCCCTAAACATCAAATTAACTCTTTAATTTCCTCTAAGACATTTTTTTGTTTTTCTTACAATAATAAAACACGTGTAAGAAAGCATTAATATCCTCTAATGATGATGTTCGAAGAGAAGAACAAATACTAAAACTTACAGGCATAAAGCTTTGGTATTTTAAATGGAAAATGTTGTGAATAAAAAATTTTAACACGTGTTGATGAAGTAGAAAAGAGTAACTAAAAGTAATTCTAAATAATATAGAATTTTTTACAATTAAAAAGATGAAAAATGATGCAGTCTAATTAATTATGGTATGGATTTGTATTACATTAAGAAGTATTATTTTGCAAATCATAGATGAAAATATCTTTATTTGCCATTTTCTCAAAATCTACTTTCCCAAAAATACTGATATATTGTATATTATAAAATTTAAAAATTTTCACATTTTCTTTTCAAATAAACATTCACAAATTTGAGATGATGCACAATATTTGCATAAAATCAAAATTGAATTTAAATATTAGAAATAAAAAAAATTAAACTTTTATAAATTAGTTATTTTTTTTAAATTTCATTTCATTCATTATATATATTTGCAAACACTCTGTAAAAATTTTAAATTATATATATGAAGTGAAATTTATGCAAAGTGCACTTAAAGGTAAGAAGATGCCTCGAAAATAAAAATAAAAATCAGTTATAGATTGATTGCTTATTGCTCATACAAAATTATTTATATTTTAAAATAGGATTGTTTTTACATAAACAGTTGCATAATTATACAGATAAATCAATATAAAATTATTACTTCCGTTGATTCTAGTTTAAGTAAGAACCATTTAAATTTGGTGTAAAAAAAGTTCATTTTCCCATGTCACAGATGTTTCTGTTAATTTAATGCAGTGGCGCCATTTCTTGATCCCTTATCATCTATCTGTTCACGCTAATTATTTTGTTGTGGTGTAGAACTTGTGCTAATCGGAAGCGAATCTATCTGTTCGGTGAATTTGCTGGCTTATTGTTATTTTCTCCTATACAGTACAACTAAAACAGTGATGACAACTAGTTCTAGTTCACGGGACATTGTGGAAGCGCAAAATACCAGAAGACCACTCCTTTTTAAAATGATCGCATTCGTTTAAAACAATATACTAAACATGCGTGAAATAAAATAACGACACAGTTTTATTCAATTTATTTACAATGAAAACTGCACTTTATCTATAGCTGCATGGACATTTAATATTAGAATGAGTTTATGAGACATGTACAACGCAATACCTTTCTGCAATTTTTTTTTAAATGTCAGGAGTAAGATTTCTTGTTTAAATTATCCTGATAGACTACATTACATTCTTGCTGTACTAACATCTGTATTTAATCTCGATGACCTATATACAAGAAGAACTTTGCTCACAAATATATATCTACTAAAATATAAAGAACGATCCCAACAAAATTTTTCATACATAGAAATTTTTCAGCTCTTAAAGATTTGTAAAAGTTAATGCCACAAAAATAAACATATCCTTCGCACTGTGATCTGAATTCAAGTCACTAAGTCCAAGCTATAGCTCCTCAAATTCTGTATCTATATCAGCAGTAATGGGATAAGAGGGCCAATTGAATTTTGTTTTACTAATATTGAAAAGTAGAAGAGGAATCTTTTATCACTCACGGATAAGAAATATTGGTTGAAAGCAAATTTTTGATCGTATTAGCGAGCTACAAAAACCTCTTTTTGGGCTGCATGTGGCCAGTGGGCTGCAATTTGCTCACACTTGAACTAAAGCATAAGGACATAATAGATATCGTATCTTAATACAACATAGATATCGTACCCATTTATAATCCTTTTTTTACATGGTAATTAATTATCACTTTTTATATACATTTGTATTGATATGACCATGAACCATGATTTAGAATTAAGCCTTCTAAACATGATGGTTCTTTAGGGATATCAGTGCATTATACAGAGTTTCAAATGTAGGAAAACAACTGCTTTGTCAGAGCGTGAAAATGTATTATTGTGTACTTTTAAATTATTTTTATATCGATAAAATGAAAGACAGAAGTAGCGCGGATAACTACCGCTACCAATCACCGTTACCCGTGTATTTTCAGGTGACGAAGATTCATAAAAGTCAATTTCACAGTAATCAACATTTCCTTCAAACTGAGATCTGACTGCAAGTCAAAAAGTTCAAGCTGTAGCTCCTCAGCTGCTATGCAAATATAGGCAGCAATGGGATAACACAGCAAATTGAACTTATGATCAATTTTCTCAGAATCTAGAAATCTTATGACTTGTCTTCCAAAATTTGCAGCTGATTTCTTAAACGCAACACTTTCAGTTCTTTGTTTCCTTAATTACAGAATAAAGGAATTCTGTTTTCCTGATTGTGAAAAGAGCAAGACGAATTTTTGATCGCACATTTGAAAGAAATATCGGCTAAATGCAGATTTTCTGAATATCTTGGATAGCCACAAAATAACTCTTTGCAGGGCGCATATAGTCAGTAAAATGTTCTGCTCATC
>BMAV01021248.1:0-11514 GCA_019973955.1 Trichonephila inaurata madagascariensis | reverse complement strand
AAAACCTCTCTATATAGCTATAAATTTTAAAATATTAAAACATAAATAAATACAGTGTTCAAACGAAAGCAAAATAAGGGCTTTTATTCGTTGTTTTAAATTTACGATAAGATTTTAAAAAAATCTCAAACACATTGATTTTTAATTAAAATGCGACAATTTTTGATGAATTCAAATTTTTTGTATGAAAGCAAAACACTCTATCTCAATTATCTTCATACTTCCCTTACTTAATATAAGTATATTTTTTAAAAAATATTAGAATGTTTGAGAGAGGAAGTAAAAAACTATCTGGTACGAATACAAAAGAAAGCGACTCGAAAAACAAGCCCACATTAAAAAACAAGCTGGAAGTGTTTGCTAAATACAAAAAATTACGATCTACCATCCGCTATGGAGCTCTTAAGAAATTGTAAAGATTTTTTTTAATGACCTTCGATCGGATGGGGCTTTTATTGAAATGCTCTGTGATGCAAAAGAACTGGCCGACGAGACTGATATCCCTGCTAATTTTGAGGTCACGCAGCCACGCCACAGAGTTCGCCGCAAAAATGTTAATTTTGATTACGAAACACGAGATGATCCGGTGGAAGATCCTAAATTAAAATTCAAGGTACAGTTTTATTTTTTTACAATTGACCAAGCAATTAATGCCTTGGAATGCAGATTTAATTTAATGAGTACCCATAGATCTTTTTAAATTTTTTATATAATATATATGATTTAAAAAGATACCCCAAACATTCAATATTAAAACTGAAAAATTTTAAAAAATGATGTTGACAGGTGGAGAATCAGTAGATATAAATGCGCTTGATCTAGCAGATGAG
Organism: Trichonephila inaurata madagascariensis; assembly: GCA_019973955.1. NCBI lineage: Eukaryota > Metazoa > Arthropoda > Arachnida > Araneae > Nephilidae > Trichonephila > Trichonephila inaurata. Next base: position 10,684 of record BMAV01021248.1, on the reverse strand, counting down.
ATAATGTTAGTTTTAGCATTAGTAGGAAAAAAGAAAGCCCAATAGAAGTTTTAAAATTTATTCCAGTTTTAGATTTTGCGCCAAATCTTGTCATCGCATCAAGAATTTTACTTTCTTTGCCTATAAAGTGTAGCAAATGGAGAGAGGAGTTTCTCAATTCAAAATTTCTTACGGTCTACAATTCTTCAAGATAGATTAAAGGGTTTTTATCTATATTGGCTATGAACTTAAAATAGCTGAGCAAATTGATTTAAAAGAATTAATCAGAAAGTTTTCAGAGTTAAAAGTAAAAAAAAAAAAAACTCTTAATTTTTTGTTTATTTTGTTTTAATTTTTAATAAATATTTACACGTATACTGTTATGATGCTTTTTCTTTGCAAGAACTATTCAAGTTTTATAGGTGTGTATTTATGAACAATTTATATATTTTTTAATATTTTTTATAAGTTGTGGAGAAGGGCGGCATTTTTCATTTTTGTCCGGGGCGGCAAAACTGCTAGAGCCGGCCCTGGTGTTGTGACATAGCCATCCTGTGATGACCATGTCGTGCCGGTTCCGCGTAAGCTAGAGGTGTGGGATTATCAAAATGATGAGACATAATAATTCTTAATACAACTTTTATTAAGATTAACTTATATTACTTAAATTTAAATTTGACAATTTTAATTAAAGTGAGAGAGTCAAGCCCAAAATTAAATCAATACGCATTCAAGTCAGATCACGCAACTGTATCCTTTATCTCAATTATCATTAATAATCCTATTCATCTAATTACTTATATCCACATACCTTTTTCAGTTCCCTCCTCTCCTTCCTTGACCTAGAGAATATTATCTATAAATCCTTTATATATGAAGATTCCACCCTTTTGTCTTAGGCTTCTATTCTTTCCAAAACTATCGACCAGTAAATCTTGATCTGTAAGATTCTCACTGCTTTTGTCACGCTGGTCGATCAGAATGCTTCCTACCATCACTATCTCTGTTCCGCCGCGCTATATCTAGGCTTGCCACGCTATATATCTATCATCAAAAGCTTCTATCCCTTTTTATAGTAAACTTCATTTGCAGCAATATCTTGCTTATCTTCCGGCATAAATGCCTTTGCCATTAATCGTGGCCGTCAAAGAACATAGGAGTTATGTTAATATAGAAAGACGCGAGAGACGTCACAACCCCCTCCAAGAAGAAAAAAAAACCTGACTATTTAAGGGTTCAAATGCCCCCTTAATAAATTTACGTGTCTAAATCTCATTTCTAAATTTCTTCGCTTTCTGGAGTTTTATTTAAATTTTAAATCTTTAAATCCTCATTTTAACTTTTTATAATTTCCAATATTGACTTTAATTTTCATTGCAATTTTAATCTTAAATTTTAACTTTTATAATTTCCAAAATTTATCTTGACTTAATTTTCATTACTCATCTTAGAATTAAATTTTAATATTCGATTTAAATTTAAACTCTCAGACAATAAATTTTACTCCAATAAATTAGCCAACATTAATAATTACTGTTTAATTTATGCCTACTCTCACTTTTACATTTCAATTACTTAAAATATTTTACACTAAAAACAATTATTCTGGGTGCGCAGACCCAATCTAACACTGCATATGGAGCTGGACTGTCGCTCCCCTTCTTGTTAGCTTATAATTCGTATACTTTTCAAGATTTTCAGGGTCAGGCCCCTGTGCCGAAAACTGTTTGAGTCTTCTATTTCATAATATTAACTCTCACTTTCACAAATTATATATTATTTATATATCACACAAATTTTCATCTCCATCCCCACATCTGGTTTCAAATAAAAATCCCCAATGATGCGCAGCGCCGTTATTATTATTGTTAGTGCCCTGACTACGCCAAGTGCTTCCCCGAACCAGATGCCTCATATAAGTGGCCGTGTAAATAATACAACAACATATATATATACATATTATACAATTACAAACATTTTTTCAATAAACCATTATAAATAAATAAATCAAAGGAATTTTCGCATCTCACGAAGTGTCATACATCGAAACAAATGTGTGATTACAAATGTTTTCTTCAGAAAAAATTTTTAACAAGTCAAAAGTAAAATTAAATACCATTGTAGTGTTTGACTTGGCTTATAACTTTTAAGCACCGCCTGAAAGACTTCCTTCTTTGGTAATAATTCTTCCGACCACTTGTTGGAAGATCATAAAAAAATGAACAATTACAACCTGATTTTATATGTTTTCTCCCACATTCACGTTCAACGATGAGGTGTCATCACTTCATTCCTCGGTTGTACTGGAATTTCTTGTTGTAAGGCTTGTACCCTTGTCGTCCTTCCTTGACTTCCCAACTGTGTTCTTGGCTGGTCGGGGGTTCTGTTCTCCGTCTTGGTCTTAAGCTGTATCTTACTTCATCTGTAACTTCATAGTGCACTCTCTTTTTGTTCCTTCCTTCTAGAAATAGTACTGATGACATTTTGTCTTTATTATTATTATTATTACCCTTTCTTTTGCCACTTCTTTGTGGTCCACTTGCCTCGACACACCTGATCTTTTTAATAATTCTATTATATTTAAACCTTTTTGTTTTATTTTCATTCCCAACTGAACTAGGTAGTGATCTGACCAGCATTCGTTTTATGGGTCCTCTCTCTGTATTTTTTATATTATTTGATTGTTACCAATCCCTTTTGCCTCTAACCTACAAGCCACCGCAGATTTTTTCTTCCCCATATTGTAGACCATTTAATCCTGGTGTACTTTTTCCGAAGTACGAGTTTCCTGACTTGATCTTTTATACTATTTAGACAATTTGTTCCTAACTCAACTCGTCACATTTCCTATGACGATATATTCTATTTGATCTACGTTAACTGGGTATTAATCTTTTTCCTGATTTCCATATTACAATATTATTAAAATTCTTAACTTCTAAGACTATATATCCCTAAATTTTTTGTTTTAAATTTTAGCGCATACTTTGTTAGCTGCTGAACTTACAGGGTGTGTTTCCAATAAGACCCAATCATTTACCTTATTTTATGTCTTCTTTCTACGTCTATTATAATATTTTTCCCACCTTCCTGTTTAATTTTCGTACTTAGTCTAGCTTCCCTGAATAACTTCTCTATATTTTGATTTGAATTTGGAACTTTCCGATCGTAAATCAGTTTTTACTGGTGTAATCAATTTTCGACCTAAAAATACACCAGCCGGTGTTTTTCCCGTTGTTTATCTACCGCTGTACGAATAGCGTAAGCAAACTCACGCAAGAATTGATCCCAAGTATCGTGTTGATCATTAACATAATTTGCAATCATTGCACTATATCTCGATTAATCCCTTTTCAGTCCGATTTGCTTGTGGTCGATATGCAACAGTCTTCACATGCCTTATGTCAATCTTTCACTTAGTGCCTGCAATCTCGGATATAAATAGACCATTATCACTTATTAATTTTATTGGAGTCTATGTAACGCGATATAAAGTTATCAAAAAAATATCCGCTATTATACGAGATGAGGCCTTTTAAGAGGTATAATTTCAGCCCATTTGCTGAAATGATCGGTTATTACTAAATATAGCGGTTACGTCTTATTCTCGATATGTGATACGGGCCTAACAAATCTAACGTCACTATCTCATTCGGGATAATTCGATATACTCTGGATTTAATCGACCCAGCTGGTAAATGCGTTTTTATAGTTATATAATTTGGCACATATGGCATGTAGAGACATATTGATCAATAAATAAATTTTCTCATGTACGTGGAAATAACAACAAACGTCCCTGAATTTTATGATATTTTAAATCTGCCTAAGTGTCCAGCGAGTGGCTTGTCATGAAATTCTCTCATTATTTCATTCCTTAAAGATTTTAAAATGTATACACGCATTTCACACCTAATGACGTTGCGTGTGTTTCTGTACAAATAACAATCCTTCAATTGGGAACGGAAAATCGTGGACCAATTCTCACATATCAAGTTGTTGCATTAACCGAGTATCTCCGGGTTTTCTAAATATCTTTTATATATAACCCAATTCTGGGTCATTTTTTCTGTTCATTATTAATTGTTCCTGCGAAGTAAGTACCAAATCTTTGATTATGGCACAATTAATTTTGTCGCTCAATATACTATTAATTGATTCCTGAAAGAATGTCAGCCACTGCATTTTGAGTTCCCGGTCTATGTTCCCATTCTATATTGAATTCTTGCTAACTTTAGTGCCCATCTAACTATCCTACTCGACAAATTTGTGTGCGCCACTGCGGTTCCTGCCATTACCTCACCGCAACCCCAAACATGTTCTTAAATCATACCACGCTAGACATTCTTCGGTTACTGTGTAATTCCTCTCTGGTGTTGTTCAGTGTACGTGACGCAAATACCACTGGTCTGTTTTTGTTGGTTGGCACTGCCCTAAACCACCGAACTGGCATCTGTAAATAACTCGGAATGGTTCCTGAAAGTTTGGCACTTCAAACTGGCGCTTTTGTCACGCCGCCTCCTTTGACCTCTTCGAATGCCTTTTGTGCTTCATTGGACCAGACAAATTTTTAAATTTTCGTTTAAGATTATAAAGTGGCTCTCGCTACAAATATCCGCATAATTTTTAATAAATTTCGCGTACCACTGGGACATACCTAAAACCCTGAAAACCTCTTTTGAGTTACGGGGCAGTTCTCTATCTCTTGTATAGCTCTAACCTTGTCCTTCATCCGTTTTAATTCCTTCTTACTAATACCATTAATCCTGCAATATTTCAATTCATCGCACCCGAATTTACATTTTTCCTTCTTATTTAATGTCAATCCTGCATCCTTTAACAACGAAAAAACTTCCCTTAATGCGCACCAACATAGGAGGAATGATGGTATTTTAGCCAATAACGTCGTCCATGTAAACACTACAAACCTCCCTATCGGTTTCCAGGATTATGCTGTCAATTGCTTTTTTGAAAATTATTGGGAGCTGCTCCTTGATAAACCACCGGTACTCCGCTTGAAAGTTATGCGCTACTTTTGTTTTCACAAATGCAGTCTAATCTATAATGCTTAAGCTTACTGCCATTTGAAAAAGTACCCACTTCTTAGATCAAGAGATGACATTATTGTTGTATATGGTATGTTCGTTAATAAATCATCTATTAATGGTAAAGGGTATCGCGGATACTTTGTGATCGAATTTAATTTTCTATAGTCTACTGCAAATCTATATATGCTTCCGGATTATCCGGTGGTAACCCATTATTTTTCTTGCATAATACAACAGGTGTGCGTATGGGGACTGAATTGGAACAATCGTTTCCTCTTGTAAGATTTTTTGTATGTGAAAATCTATTATTGCTTGCTTAGTGCGATCATACTTATAAGGTCTTTGAAGCTACTGGTGGGTTATCTCCTCCGTGTCAATTCATGGTTTAAAACATGAGTAAGACCTGGTTTGTCTGAAAATAACCCTTTAAAACTACTAAAACAATTTTTGTAGTTTTGTTTTTCTACTTTCCCCAATTTTGTTTTAGATAAATCTATCTCAATCCTTTTTTTCTTAATTGGCCTGAACCAATTTATTATTTGAAAATCTGAATTTTCAACGATTTTGATTAAAATCAATACGATTCTTCTGACGCACTTATGAAATCTATACCTAGAATACATGTATTCTAAATCTTTCAAATTATTACGAAATGACCAATTTCTTCGAATTGTTCGCTGATCCCAATTTTCACCTATTAATCCTCTGTTTTATTTCGCACCCTGTGCTGTTAGTTTACCGCGATTTTTTAATTCTGCTTATAGAAAAAATATTTTCTATATACTTCTTCCGATATAAATGATTTATCTGTCTGGAAAACCACAAAGGCTTTCAAAAATAAAAGTATTTAATAGAAATGGGAAGTTCTACGTTGCTATACCTGAGAAAGTTCAAATGGTTCTCTTTGTCGACACCTTTGAGGTGATCACAACCTGGCCATTTAATCGTCCCTTGGTGTCCTATCGCCTCGATTTCAAATTTTCACTCGAACCTTATTTCTACGGTCCTCTATTAAATTATCATTTCGCTCATTTCGAAATGAGTAACCCCTATTGTTGAATCTCTGATCATTATTATGAAAAACCTATTCCTCTCGAACCCTCTATTACTTGACGGTTATTCTCGTAGAACTCATTTCTACTGTTATTTGGTCTATGTCTTACTTCAGAATTCCTCGAGTTTCTACCATTAGCATTAAAAATTTTGTGCATCCCATGCGCATTTTGACCTCGTCTTTCTATATTATCGCCCTACAACTCTTTGTAATTTGCAAGAATATCTCTTCGAATTTAGCCAAGACTTCTAAAAGTTGTATCGTGTTTTGTGGATTTCGGACTTCCAATGCAGTCCTGATCTGGGTTCGAGTCGAACTAAAATAAGGATCCACTAAGTCTGCTTGGGACATTCCTAATTTAAACTTCTCTATTTTAGTAATCTATAAACAAAATCAGTAGTATCCTGATTTCTTCCCCTGCTGGGATGCATAAAATTCCGACTGTAGTTCTATTTGACCGTGTTTCCTGCTAATTCAGTGGATGCAAAATCCGTGGCTGCAGTTTTAAAATTAACAACGAACCAAATATCAATACCTAATTTTAAGCCCTTCCCTGAGATGACTTTTTTATGAAGCATTGGCTGACAGATTACGGATTTCTGGTACTGTATAAGCGTTATCTATACACCCCTCTATAAACTCTGCAACGTTTCCTCCGACCCTGAAAAAGTACATTTCAGGTAGAACCGTACTTCCTCCTACATTACCTAACCCAGAATTATATATGTTCAAGGTTATTGTAGACATAGCCATCCTGTGATGACCATGTCGTGCCGGTTCCATGTAAGCTAGAGGTGTGTGGATTATCAAAATGATGAGACATAATAATTTAATACACCCTTTATTAAGATTAACTTATATTACTTAAATTCTAATTTGACAATTTTAATTAAAGTGAGAGTCAAGCCCAAATTAAATCAATACGTATTCAAGTCAGAGACTACAACCAGATCCTTATCTCAATTATCATTAATAATCCTATTCATCTAATTACTTATATCCACATTACCTTTTTTTCAGTTCTCTCCTTCCTTGACCTAGAGAATATTATCTATAAACTTTATATATGAAGATTCCCAATTTCTTTGTCTTAGGCTTCTATTCTTCCAAAACTATCGGACTGTTAAATCTTGATCTGTAAAGATTCACTAAGCTGTCACGCTATCGATCAGAATGCTTCCACAATACTATCTTCGAGTTTGCCGCGCCAGGACGAAGTTTTGCCACGCTATAATCTATCATCAAAGCTTCATCCTTTTTATAGTAAATCATTTGCATGTAATATCTTTGTTTATCTTCTTTGGTATTGGGTTGGAAAAGTTTTTGCCATTAATCGTACGTCAAAGAACATAGGGAGTTATGTTAACAGAAAGACGCGAGAGACGTCACAGTGTGCTCATACTTTGAATATATTTTACAATTGTACTCACACAAACATTTTCATAAACAAAATATTTTTCAACATCAGAAACAGTGTTTGCAGCTTATTACATAATTAAAAATGCTGCTAAACTTTGTAAGGTGTCAACAGAAAAACACACAAAAGCATCTAATAAAACAATTTATCATCTAACCATACGGCCAAAATTTTGTTAAAGAAAATGTACGATTATTTTTCTCCCATTCATTTTATCATACATAAAAGTAAAAATTCTAAAAAAAAATGGACATATTATTCCAAATGGTATTTTCTCAACCTTACGATTATTGGGTGACTTTTATTTCTAAAACCATTATTCATTTCTAACAAAAATTAAATTTCTTTACTGCAAAAATCATTTACTTCCTTTTTAATTCTAAATTTCATTGCATGTGCACCACTTTCCATGAGTTCCCTGAATTTTACAAATGCTTCGTACGGAGAAATGTTTGCAAAAGTTGCACGGAATACTTTTCAAGTAGAAGACGATACTTTTCTCTCACTGATTTCTTCAGGGATTACCCCTCATAACTATAGGCAAGTTCTTCCCTTTAACTGGAGAAATTTTTTCCCTCTTTCTCAAACTACGAATTCCTCTTCTTTTTACCTCCCTAGCCTCTAAAATATTAGATTTGTCCAATTTTTCCTCTGGAGCTCACATGACACTTTGAATTTTTGCATGCAAAATGCTAAATAGAGAGTACTTTTTCAGTTGCTCTCGCCTGGGGCATTTCTCTCTGTGGTTACCTACCTGTAAAAGGAAAAGAGGTTGCTTGTCATTGGTAGAATGCAATGGTATCATTATTCTGGGTTGCCTGGTTTGGTGTTATAGCATTTTTCTATGCCCTAGTGCAGTGTTCCCCAAACCTTTTTATCGCCGCGGACGTCACGTTGGATAATTTTACGGAGACCCGCTGAGGGGAGGACGTTGATTGTTTATATTTCAAATTATTTTGATTTATAATTTTATTTTAATTGTACTTAAATGTGCTTTCAGAATAAAATATAGCAACACCAAAAATGAATATAAAGTGATTTTCATAAAAAGTAGCCCCCCTCCCCCCCAAAAAAAACAAAATATACCACAGAAAATAAAATTAATGTTTCTCTAATAATTTAATGTTTCTTGTGTATCTGATCCACGGACCGGGGATTGAGGACCACTGCCCTAGTGCAGTTGTTGCGCGAATGGCATCCCCTCTCCAACCAATCAACGTCAAGATAATGACGTCATTATATGTGGCTGTTCTGTTCTTTCTTTAGATGTACTAAAAACTTCTCATTATGTTGTTGAGCGTGATAAATGCTTTATGGGGAAGTCTTCAATATTCGAGGTTAGAACCAGTTTAAAATCTCCAAACAGAACAAGTATTATTCAAATGTGGTTGACCGTCTATTAGATCGTTTTACGTCTGGCTACGTCACAAAGATAGAGTAAACCAGATAGAAATTGAGCAGTCTTCCGCAACATAAAATAGTCCGAAATACAATTACACCTTTTAAGAGAATACATAAAAAATGGATTTTTGATTTAAGCTTTGGGCTTGTTTCAGATTAGAAAATTTGAACCAGTCTTAGAATAATATTTTGAGTTCAGTTGAAAACATTAAAAAAGTTTGGAAATCTTGTTTTATTTAAACATATAATAATAATTGCAGGAATATTAATTTATATTTATTTTTATAAAACTATTTTCTACATATAATATATATTTTCATATACATTGTTATTATTACTATAAAACTTTTTTATACATGTGAAATAGGTAACCCCTAGCATCCCCCTCCCAGGTGGCTTCGAAGGAAAGCAGAGGGCAATGACTCGGACGGAAGAGGCAACGACAGAAGAGAGATTAGTACACGACGGATAAGAGATTGAGAACGAGAGAGACAGGCGCACATCGGCATAGCAGTAATAGCGCTTAAAAACATCATGAAAGCCAGCAGGGGTGGCTCTAGGGCCGGACCCCTGCCCGGCGCGGCATTTGGATCGAATTCGAAAAATACTTTTTTTTTGTTACAAAGAATGTTGTACATTTTTTGAAATATTATTTTGTATGAATTTGGTATAGCATTTAACGTACCTTATTTTTTTAATATTTTGTATGTATATTTAATGACAGTTTTCTTTTGTGTTTAAGCTTGAAGGGTTTGAGGCGGTAGTATATGTTAAAGCATGAAATTTAATATGTTTACACATTTTTCATTTGTAAATTTCTCGCCATTCCGGAGTGAGGTCACAACGGATGTTCCTTTCACCCTTACGATGCCCGGTGTCAGCTATTCAAAAGAGGACAAGGGTAATAAGAGGTTCTGATAAATAGAGAGTTACAGTAGGTGTTTTATTTTAGTCCTGAGTATAGTTACTTTTAGTTAAAACATACGCTTGTGAACCACACCATCAGTAGACTATTTTTCAAAGAAATTGGCGATTCCTTCTCTTACATTTCACTCGTTTCATATAATAACAAGTCCTTAATTTCGAATTGTTCTGAATCTTTTAATACTTAGAATAATATATATATATATATATATATATAGATAGAGAGAGAGAGGCGGCATTGGAGAGAGGAGCGGCATTTTCCATTTTTGTCTGGGGTGGCAAAACTGCTAGAGCCGGCCCTGAAGCCAGTTATGTTTGTTAATTATGTTTTACTTAATTCATTAATTATTAATCTTCATTTTATTTATTCTTATTTTAAAAATAAACAGATTTATCTGGCAAATCCCCGTTTGCAATTTCATCTCAATTACAACATAACATACATGATATACATTTTTACATATTATTACTTTTAATATCTTTACCACAAAGCTATTTTTGACTACTCTGTATAATAATGTTAAGGTAAAAATTAATGTTTGATTTATACAGATATGCAAATAAAATGCTAAAAAATTAAAGCCTTATTTTGACTGAAAAATTTATTTCAATGAAAATTTATTTGTAAATTTTTCTTCGCATTTTGTAATTTTGAGTCTTTTTTGATGAAAGATTTTTAAAAATTTTAAACTTCTTTGTTGATATTTCTTCAATAATTCCCTTGAATCGAATTATGCATGCACTTCCAATTTTTACAAGCAGTCTTTGACTATTTGGAAGATATTTTTTGTGCGAAAGAATATTTTTATCATTAAAATTTTTGATTCTTTTTCTAAATATTTTTTTTAATATAAATCAGAT
>BMAV01021247.1:0-61844 GCA_019973955.1 Trichonephila inaurata madagascariensis | reverse complement strand
TATAGGAAAATTGCAAGTGTACGAACACTTTTGTGGCCCACTGTAGCTAACATATGTATGCGGCCCGCACGAAATGGCTTACATACGTATATATATATATGTGGCCCAGCAGAAAAAAAGGTTGAGTACCCCTGATCTAGAATATCTGTTGGACGGCAAGCAACATTTATTTTTCAACGTTGACTTATAGTTGGATAGAGTCCATAATGCATGCATATATTGTTCAAAAAATATTCAATTCCAAAAATGAAATTTAACATATAAGTATTATTGTTTTTATTCGCAATTAAGCAATTTCATACAAAATCTACGAAGTATAAGAACTTTTTATAATAAATACAAATCAAGTTTTTATCGTGATCGCATGGCGGAGGGTGTGCCATGATGCCCGAGGGCAAAGGGTTGGGAAACCCTTTCCCATATAACCAACAGTTTAGCAAAATAATTCTTATTCAAATCTTTCAAGAATTCTTAGAAGAGTTCAAGAAATTTCACATTATGAATCTTCTAATTAACTCCCTAATCATATTTTCGAAACTAAGAATACTCCAGACTAATTTGAACAGCTTTTAGATTATTTTACTCGTGGCTTTCGTAAGTTATGAGGCTTAAAAAAAAATGCACCGACTAGTAAAAGAGAAACTATTCGAACAAACAAATGAACAAACGAAAGAAAACAAATTAATGCAGAAAAAACAATAACGATTCATATTTTTTTCCATCGCGTCCTTAATTAAGTTTTGAATTCGATTTATTTTTCAAACGTTTTTTTTTAATTGGAATTGGAATTTTTATTGGAAGATGAAAGGAAACAATTATAAAGTAAAGTTGTTTTTTTTTAATTTACAATTAAACTAGAGAGGATACAAATGAAATTAAAATTTCAACAACTCTTCGCATTAATTGGGAATCGATTTTTCTGTTTCTTAAATTGTAGAAAAAGAATGTTAAAAACAAGGAATTAAAATTATAAATGGATGTTTGCAAAATAAAAACAAGTATATATATAAACAAAAATTTAATCAACAGCCCACTTAGTCAACAAAAAAAAAATTTTATGTTAGCTACTTTTTTTTTAAATAGTTACAATTTATAAATATGTATATTTTATCGTAGCACACACAGGAATTTTTCAAGGGGGTTCTTGAAAGTTCACCATTTTTGTATTATTCCTTTTTATTTTTTCGATTTTCGGGAACAAAACAGAAAAAAATAATTATTGAACAAAAATTAGCTTTAAATTTAAAAAAATTAATCCCAAAAGTTTCAAATTTTTCATACTATATACTTAGTTTTAATCAATCAAAAAAAAAACAAAGGGGGGTTTGGGGGTCTGGACCCCGGAACCCCTTTTTTGCGCCACTGTACATATGACAGAATCACTATTATGGGTCAAAATAGAAAGCGATTTCCCATTTTCTTTTTTATATAGGGTATTGGACTATTTTTTTTTTTTGTTACTATTTATTCATGAATTAAATTTAATTATTCTAACAAAATAGTATATAAAAAAGAAATCACATTCTCAGAAATTAGGCCATCCCTGGTGGGATTCGAACCCACGACCTTTGGATTAGAAGTACAACGCGCTATCCACATTGCGCTACAGGGATACAACAAACGACTTTCCTTTTTACATATGTTATTGGACTATTATTTTTGTGTGTTACTATTTCATTTTTTTAATCACTATTTATCATTATTTTAATTAATGAATTAATATTTGAAAAAACTGTATTAACATCAAGTGCCACTACAAGTTAAAAAATATATATATTTGAACTTGAATGGATGAATAGAAAGTATTTTATCAATGCGATTGAAAACAAGATATACCGGGTGTTTCTAAAAGAATATCGGAGTTTTAACGCTTTATATAGTATTCATTACGTATAACATATTTAGTATGACTCATACATCGAATGAAAGTGCAACTGAAGAAGTTTTTTTTTTGCTGGCATGTGTGCGTGAAAGGCGTTTAATTTTTCCCCTTTCTTTTCCGGGTCAACGCGCTAGAAAGGGAAAAAGACGGGCTGGGGAAACGAAAGCGTTTTGTGTTTCTTTCCAGTTTGCAGAGACAGAATCTGCTATTACTGAGCAACGAGCGTTCTGTATTAAGTTCGGATCAACCTCCAAATGATAATAAATTCTTAGGTGGTATCATCAGTTTAAAAACAACTGGCTGTCTTTGTACGGAAAAAGTACGGGGCGACCAAGGCTGTAATTGGTTCTGCCTATCTTGATGCTCTACAAAGGTGTCCAAAATGCGGCCCACCGACCTTTTAAAAAAAAAATTTAAATATCGGGTTTTTTAAAGTTTTTCATTTTGATTTTTTTATATAATCTAAAATTTATTTGCTTGTTACCTGTTCTTGTTTTAAAATAAATCCTTTTTAATAATAGAAAAAAATATTCTTTAGATTATATTTTATCAAACAGTCACATTTGATTTTTGTATAATAAATTGCTTTTTTAATAAATTCCGAATTGCATTATACATATCCTTTACTATGGATGATACATGATTCTCGTGTGCGACTTTCTCCCCCTTTTTTTCTTTTTGGGAGTCCCCAAAAATGCAAGATGCAGCCAAATATGTTTTAAAATTTTAAAAAAAATATATTCAGGATGGTTAAGAAAAAGGGAAATTTATACTTAATCGTTTGCGAATACAGCACAATAAAACAACAATAAGTAATGAAAGATCAATTCAAAAGGAACACCGTAATTTTCAAGAAAATGGCAACTGTAATATTTTAAACATTGTTTGATTATTGCATTATTATATATTATATAAAAATTATTATACTATCATTTTCGTATGCATGGAAATGAAAACAGCAATAATAATTCATTCTGTTTTAAATTTTCACCCAATAAATGCTTTTTGTTTCCAAATCTATTAAAAGGTCATATTTTAGGGCGGTCCACGAGGTTATTTTTTTCCGACGTGGCCCCAAATTTTGGGTTGACACCCCAGCTCTACAACTATGGCTTTTTTTCCCGAATTGGAAATGAACCAAAAATCCCCTTTAATTTTTTTTTTTTGTGTACCTATTTACTCCCGCTGACCTTTCGGATTTAAGACACTGAATGGAAGCAGATGTTGCAAGAATTCCCTCAGATACACTGAAAAAAGTTTGAGATGAACTCGCCTATCGACTTGATGTTGCTGGGAGAATGATGCTCAAGAGGGAAAAATGTTACAGTTTCTCTTTTTATTCAATGTTTATATACGTAAGTCGTTTGTAATAAATACTATAAAGCATTGAAAAACTCCAACATTCATTTAGAAACACCCGGTATATAAAGAGAAAGAGTGAGCTATAATAGTAGGAATTGAATTAAAAATAAAATTGTGGGAAAATATAGACTTCAAGAACAAGAAAAAAAAATTAAGTTCTATGTTTTATTTATTTTGAAACATTTTTGCCACATATCTGAGCGCTAAAAATTCGCAATCGTGATTAATAAATATATAGGTATTACATGACAGTTAATTGACAGAAAACATTTTTATAAAGACATATTGAACACTAACCATTGCAGAACTCAAATCTTCCTAAATATTTATTTTATACTATACTAACCGTTACCTGCCCGCTTCGCTGCGTATTTCGTGATGTGTGTGACTGTATTGTTTTTAAGTTAATGATATTTTACTAACATTAAGCTTTAGATTGCATTGAAAAAACGTTCGGAACCGAGATTTTAAAAATAATTGAAATTTTTTTTTCGTTATTTAGAGTCAATTGAAGCATCCTTACTAATATAAATGTGAAAGTTTGTATGGATGTTTGTTACTCTTTCACGGAAAAACAACTGAATGGATTTTGATGAAACTTTACAATATTACAGCTTATACATCAGAATAATACATAGGCTGTAATTTATACAGATATTGTGTGGTTTTCAAAATATAACGATAATTGTCAAGAAAGTAGGAAAAAATTCTGCCATCTGCAAAAGATCGCGAAAGCATATATCTATCTTTTTGTGTGAACAAAAAATTTCCCTTTGTTTTGTCTACGTCATGCTTTAGTGCGCGCTGTTTTAATTTATTCCTTTGATCAGTGTAATCACTTTTTTTTTTTTCATAATAAAACTAGATTTCGAAAGGGAAGGGGGGGGTTTTCATAAAAAATGCAGAAAGTAATATTAACATTTAATTAGATATAAATTATTTACACTATTTTAAGCGTTCATTACACAAAATGTGTAACAATGTGTTACTTTTGCTAAGCAGAGATCAGTTTCGGAAGGTGTTTTCACAAATCGACTTACAAGTTATAAATAAATAAAAATATTCCTTTTATCAGCTATTAGATCTGCAGACTTAAAATTGAACAAATATGTTTTTTTTTGTTTTTGTTTTGTGTAGCCGAGATATGCAAAAAGCTTTTTTTTTAATTTGCAATTTACGTAAAGGTAAATTAAAAACTTTTTTAGCCTTCGATCTGTATTGTTTAATTTTTCAATTTACCCATACGAAAAACGGGTATACTAGCTAGCACATACAATTGTTTAAAGAATATTATTACAGAAATTGAAATACAATTATATTACAATATTATTGAAATAAAATTTTTTGGCAAAATATGAAGAATGATATACGTTGAAAACATTATTTTATTTAATTTTTTTTTTTGTATGAAAAACTCTTCCATAAAAATATTTTGCTCATATATAGCTAAAATTTCGATGCGAAACCTAAACTAGGATTTCAGAAAAATTAACATTTTCAGATTTTCGATGAACTGAAATATTAACTGGTGTTTTGCGTTGAAATTTCAATCTGATGAACTAAAATACGTGTAAATCCCCTATAAAATCATATTTTTCAAAACCCCTAGTTCAGGCGCTGTACAGACACTTTAGATGCATGTAGGCAAAATATTATTGTCGACTTTTTTATCAAGAGAAGAATATTTTTGAAAATAGACCATTCTTTTTTCCTTTTTTTTTTGCCAAGCAAAAAAAAAAAGCATTTAAATTATTTTTTTATTGTAATAATATTCTTAAATCAACATTATCTGTTAATTCTTATTCCAGTGATATTAACTATCAAAAAAATATTCGCTTTTGCAAAATCCCGGTTCCAAAAGTAGTCAGTCACCTTACACCTGCGATACACAAACTGGCGCCCGCGGGCCGCATTTGGCCCGCTCATGGCCCATTGCACTAAAAAATTCAATTACTTAAGAGCAATGTATTAAATTCTAGCGTAAATTTATATCAATCAAGCAATCAAATATACCCATTTTGTTGTCGATGTCCTACGGGTACGAATAGTAAGATTATCATTATTTTTTTCTATTTGTAGCTGAAGCGGTTAGCAATAACAAATAACAGTGAAGCAAGAAAATGAACTGGAGTAGTGACCATTTTATGGATGAAGCTGGTTTTTAGTTATAAACAAATAATACTAATTTCAGTCGGGAATTCAGTCAAAGCTCTTCTTTGCTGCCATTCTCTGCATTTGATAAATTAATATTTGAAATAAAAATAAGTGAGGTTTTGTTAAAAGAAGAACAAAAAATAAATTATCAAATTGCATGACAGCTTTGTTTGTATGATAGTAGAATGTAAACTAAAGACTTGTTAATGGATGAAAGGGAACCGAAACTATCCCACAACTCAGTAAAAAAAATGCTTAAATCCGAAAAAAAATTTATGTGAGTTTGGTAGAGATTAACATAGTATCAAAAGCCGAAAAAATGAGTTTAAATATTTTGATCAATTTTCCACATTTTAAGTGCCCAATATTGTATTGGTCTTATGAAGTTTTTTCCATTAATCCTCACGTTATGGCCCACATGAAATATTTGCCTTATGTATGCGGCCTTGAGGGAAAAAGGGTTTTAGTATTATTACGTAGATCCGAGGGTTCGTGGATTTTATGCAAAAAACAATCGCAAAGAAAATAAACAGTTCTTTAAGAGCGATGCGAATTTATTATCGAAAATCCAATCCTTTAAATACAGGATTCAGCAGCAATATTCACAGAGTAAATATCCGAAAGTCTTCACACCTTCAACAGCAATCAAACACAATATAACCAGTGTTTAAAAATACACGCAAGTAAAGATTATTCACAAGCAGAGCCGAGCCAATCGCTAGCCAAAGCAATCCTCACTACTCCCTGGTTTAATCCAGACTCCTCGCCGTCCTGGCGAGCATCTTTTTATAGGTGCGACATAAACTTCCAGAAAGATAACAGCTCGTGTCATTGAACGTGACACTCTAGTGGAGGGATCCACTACTTTCTAGAAGATTCCAGAGGGTTCCGAACTCGCCAACATGGTCGCCAAAGTAGCCAAATTGGTCGCCAACTTAGTCGCCAAAGTCGCCAACTTAGTCGCCAAAAATGATGCCAACTTGGTTCTATCGCCAATATTTCGCCAAGTTCTCATTCAATCGCCATTATAACGTAAGGGGCGGCATTGCTTGTGAATGGTACAATTTTAACATGAAATAAACATAACCTAGAGTAAAATATAAATGCATTAAACATCTAAATACAAATTATATACACTATTTACCCAAAATTCGTAACAGTATTCTTGCCTTACGCTATCTCTAAACGGCGACATTAAAAAGTCAGCATCAAGTGAAGAAATCCAGCAAAGAGTGAGGAAGGAGCAAACAATAAGTGATATTTTTTTTGAGATTAAGTACATAACAAAAAATACAAAGCTCAACCCAATAGGTTGTTCGACTACCGCGTACGGGGCGATACTCCAAGCAACAAGCACAGATAAAGAGCCAATGAGAGAAAGGTTGTTTTCATCCCCCCTCCCCTGTCAACCGCCTTCAGAACACGGCGTCTGCATAGCATGCAAGCAGCGGCCCCAGTCACGTTGTAGACATGTTTCATTGGTGAAAAATAAGGGCAGGAAAGTGAACAGGGAAGTCTTTATGCATCTTACAGATTCGCTGCGGCGTGAGGTCAGCGTTATAACCGCGCGTAAAAGGCATTGCCCCACCCCTTCTGAAAGATGGCTATAGTCAGCGGTCACAGACCATTTTGTATGTATCGTTGAATCTAAAACGAACCCTAAAGTGATCTGCTGTGCCGCTCGATGGAGCCTCAAACCATTATTCTGCAATATCCGTAAAATTTAATAACGTACCTACTATAAAATCCGGCGTGTAACGCGCACTTTTAACACAAAAAATAAGATCCGAATTTAAGGATGTTTGGTTGTACGCTGGGTATAAAAAAATGAGAGTTTAAAATTATAATAAAAATAACAGCACAGAGAAAAAAAATGTGCGTGTGCTTGTGACCACACGATTCAAGTGATAACTTCAAATTTTGTAATGTTATTTCAGGGATTAGTTCGGTGAATAAAAAACAAGGATATATTAGTATTGTCATTAAAATTATTTATTCATATGTCTGTACTCATAAAGTAATATTTTTTGCGAAATATACAATCATATTTGTGAATTAATTATATTCTAAGAAGGAAACAATAGGTTTATGGTAGCTGAAATAGGTGTTATAAATACTGATTATAAATACTTTAGATTCGAAATTATTTAAAATCAAAAAGGTTGGAACGCCATGCAAAGGGGGAAACTTTTTGGTGAAAGGAACATTGATTATTTACCCTTATATTCCAAACTCACCGTGTACATGTCTCAATCGTCTAATTTGCATGAAAGGTATTCGTAGCGAAATTAGTTTTTCTGATACCAAATACAAAGTAGAAAGATGTGATGAAATTTCTGGAATTATAAAACAATTATAATTTGATAAATTTGATATACTTTTCTTTTTTAAAATTTTTTGTTGGCAATTGTAGCATTCTTTAATACCCGGTAAAATATTTTGTATTTTATTTTTATGCTCAGCAAAACAGGCATTCTCAAATCATCTCTAAACCATAATCTATCATAAATTGAGCGCCCGTGACAGAAAGAATTATTAACGAATCGCTTTTAGAAATATAATTTTTGGGGCTTTTTTATGGGCCTCAAGGGTTTTTTTGTAACGAAAGATGGGAATTTATTTTTGGGTTTTTACATGCATCCCCAACACGCACTAGACTTGTTGAGGGGGTTTCGTAGTTATTGGCACAGGGTATTCACAAAGTCCTTTTTAATCTGTGTGGGTCATTAAAAAAAGGGTTTTAATTGCATTCCCATCCCTTAAACTGGGCAAAAAGGGGTATTTTGCATTTTTTTTTTTCCGTGCTCGATATTCCCTCATATCCCTTGATGGAATTTGGCTGACTTAAAATTTGCACTTTTTTTCTGTTTTTTTTTTTTTTTTGTCTTTTTTCCCGACTGGATTTTTTCGGTTTTTTTTTTTTTTTTTTTTTCAGAAACTTTTTTTTCCCCCTTTGTGCTTTTGGGATTTGGGGCATTTTTGACTAAATTAAAATAATTCAACGCAAATAAAAAAAAAAAAAAAAAAAGAAATTAGCCGCTGAAAAAATCGCCATGTAGCCAGAAACCCAAGAAATTTTTCCCAAAAGGCACGCTTTTTGCGGGGCTATTTTTTTCACACCGTAATGCACACACTGCAACTCATTCAACCGTTGATGATTTTCCCCGGTTCGGGGGGGAAAAGGGACCCGGGGATCGGAAGGGGGGGAATCCAATTTTTTCAGGGTTTATGAGCAAGTCACGGGGTTTCCCCCTTCCCCTTTTTTTCCTCCCAACCCCTACCCCGTCAGCAGGGGATGATTGGGGGGGGGGGGGAAACTACTTCCATTCGTTTTTCACCCCTCCCTTCGGGGGGCCCCCACCTTTTTTAAAGGTGGGTACGGGTGTCAAAATTTCCCGAGGTACCCTTAGTGATCTTTTCCCTTTTTCCCGGGGTTCACTATCAAACAAAGTGTCATAAAGGGGGTACCCCAGTGATCCTTCTTTTTCGATCCTCCTTTTGGTCACCCAATTTCCCCTTTTTCTTCTTTTTCCGCCCAGCCCAAATACCATAAAAGGGTTTGGCGCAGTATAGCCAAAACTGGCTCTTGTGCCAAAAAACCCCAAAACCCTTCACTCCTTTCCCGTTTTTTCACCCAAACCCCAAAACGGAAAATTTTCCATTCACTCTCGGGGCGCAAAAAGTTTCCTTCAAAACTCCATCAATCGTTGTTCCATACTTTTTGGGCTTTTTTTTGGATCTTTTGGGACATTTTTAAAATTTTGGAATTTTGATTTCAAAAATAAATTTAAAAGGGTTTTGATTTGTCTTTTAAAAAAATCTACATTAAAATCTCTACTTAAAATTATAGATAATTTTTTCCGAAGAGCCGATCAAGTTTTTGGAAATTTTTGGTTGAAATTTAACAAAAATTCAATTTATCCATGAATTAATTTAAGCAAAGGGATAGTAAGACAGGTAGTTGATTAAAAAGAGGGGAAATTTCAGGTAAAAACCCTTTTTAAAAAGGGATTTAATCAAAATTTTTATATTCACAGGTATCTAGCTTATACTAGTTCTTTTTGTTATTGTATGGCAGTTTTGTACAATTATATCCGGTCCCTGTTCAAGGTAAGTCTTCTTAATTATATTTTGTCTTATTGTATTTAAATTATTTAATGTAATTTTTTTCTTAATAAAAATTTTAATTTTATTTTTTTAAAATTTTTAAATTGTTTTAATTTTTTTTTTTAGACTAAAAAGTATTTTTTAAGTAATTAGGGAAAATTAATAGAACTATTTGTTCTTTGGGGTTATTCTGATTCGTTTTTCTTCCCGATTTTTATTCTTAGATTCACTGCAATATTGCTCATGATAATTATACTATTTATTTTTAATTCTAAAAAAAAATAGTCTTTTTCTGCATTTTCAGTTTAATTTTTAATTGAAGGATTTTCTTATCTCTCTATCCCTTTTTTTTTTAAAAAAATATTACATGTTTTTTTTTCCCATGTTTCTACTAGGTTTAGAAAAAAAACCCCGCCATTCATAAAAAAGGTTAGGGGGGGGAGCCCCCACTTAGATCAAAGCTATAGATAATATATAAATTATAGGAACTTTTCATGGAGTTTTGGGGGGGGGGTTTTGCGACTAAGGTTTTTCCGTCATTTCGAAAGGGGGGGAAGAAAACGTCCCCCCCGGCCCGATGTTTTTTGGGGGGGGTTTTTTGGGGGGTGGAGTCGCGGATGACCTTGAGTTTTTGATTACCCCCGGGGGCAAAAAAAGGGGGAAGGTTACATTTTTACGATGTTCATTAAAGTTCACTACCCAGCAAAACGCGTAAAAATTTTATAAAACTTAAAAAATTTGGGTTTGGGAAATACTTTTTTTTTAAAAAAAATTTTGACATACACCATGCACTTTAAGGATTGTAGCCCTAGAAATATTTTATTTTTTTTTTTTTTGGGTTTTTGGAATAATACCTCGAATTAAGATTTTTTAAACACAAAGTTTTCGCCCCGACTTTTCCCGATTTTTCCGAAAAAAAGGGGGGTGCGCGTTATACGGAAAACCCACCCGGGGCCCCAAAAAGGGGCCTTTTCGCTTTTTCTTTTTGGGTTTAAATTTTTTTTTTTCCCTTTTTTTCAAAAAATTTTTTTTTTTTAACCGTTTTTTCCCCGCCCCAAAACTAAAAACAATATTTTTGGGACGGGTTTTTGGGGGTCATGGAAATGACCCCTTGACCCTCGATCTCCCCCCCCCTTTAAAAACCCTTTTCTGTGTATAATTGATTGCATTTTTTTTTCCCCCCTTTTAAATTTTTCAAGCTTCCAAAAAAAGAAAAGAAAAAAAAATTAAAAATAAAACCGAAACGCTTTAAAGCTCTTTAAAAAATTGTGATACGGAAAAGAAAATTGATAAAATTTTGGGGAAGGTTCCCCCAAAGGGGAAAAAGGGCGTGCAAAAAAATTCCGCCTGTTAATTTGGACCACTATACAAGCAGGTAACCCTTTTCATCCAAACACAAAAAACCCTCACCCCATTTTGCAACTTCACACAAACTTCATTTTAAATCAAACGCAAAGTTTTGGTCTCGTTTTTGTAGGGATCGCACTTTTTTAAAATTACAGGGGTCAAATCCCAGAGCTCGGTTCTTTCCCTCCGGTTTCCCCTTTTTGGAAGCCAAAAAGGACCGGGCCCACCAATTAAAAGCCGTGTGATCTGTCAGTTTTTTACTTTTGGAAAATAAAAGAAGAAAAGGGGAAAGGGAAAATAAAACGGTTTCTAACGGGAACAGAATGATTTTGAAATTTATTTATAAATCAGGGAAATTTCATTGGGGTTATTCAAATTTTTAAAATTTTTTTGGAAAAAACTGGTTTGTTTTTTTTTTTTATGTTGAAAAAGAATCCAAGAAAACAAATAATATAAAAAGTAAGGGGAAATGTAATAATATATTTAAAAAGGGAAAATTTTAAAAAAGGGGAATACGCGGTTGTTCATAATTCCTTTTAAGGGGCGAAAATCCACCATTCTCGACATACTGACTCAATATGACACCAAAAGTCTTTTTTTTTTGTGTTTTGGGGGAAAAAAAACAGTAAAAGGGAAAAAATTTTTGAATAAAAAATTTGCATTAATTAATAAAAAATAAGTTTTAAAAACAAATAGGGAAAATTTTACGTTTTAAAATATTACCGTTTAAAAGGGATAAATTTTAGATATTTCATAGAGAATAACTAGGGGTTTTAGCATAAATAGAAAAAAAAAAACCCGTTAAAGTATATTTAGATGGAAAAAATTTTTTACTTTACCCCAGTTATTCTTAAAAAAAATTTTAAAGGGTAAACCGAAAAGGGAAAAAAAAACAATTTCAGGTATTTTTTTAAATTTAATCAAACGGGTTTTGCTAATTTTTCCCCGAAAAAAAACATTTTCCCCTTTTGGGTGGGTTTTAAATTTATATTATAATAAGGGAAAACAGGTAAATATAATTTATTGGCTCATATTGGTTAATTAAACAGAAAGGGGGAAAAAAAATATTTTGCAAAAAAGAATTTTTAATAAAAATTTTCAACAAAAAAACACGCTGGGGGAAAGGAAAAAATCTTGCTTCAAAAACATTAAAATAAACCCTTTTTAAAACAAAATGTAAAAGAATGTTAACTTATAAATTTACGGAAAACCCCTTTTTTTTACTTTTTTTTATTTATTAGAGCAAGGATTTTTTGTGGGTAACTTTTTTTGCACTGTTTATTATTTTTTTTCTATTACACAATTTTTTAAAACTTTTTGAAATTCCCCTTTTCCAGTCCCTCAACTTTGGAAACTTTGGGAAAAAAAACCCAAACTTTTTTAAAATTCTTTAAATTAATCCCCAGTTTACGAAACCCCGATACTAAATTAAAAATTTTTTTATAAAACTAATTTGGAAAAACCTTTTCCCCAAGCCCCTTTTAAAAACCTTTCAAAAGGAAATTGTTTTTTTACTTTAACGATCAACACACAAGTAACCTTTATTTTTAAAGGGAAAACCTAGTTGAATCCTAGGGAAATTTAATAATTTTATACTTTTTAAAACCGATTTTGGGTTTTTCAAGAAAAAAACCAGTTATTCTAAAAGAAATAAAAGGGTTTCACCCTTTTAAGGGATAACCCTGTATATTTAAAAATTTCCCCCAATCTCAAACAAGTAATATAAAAATAATTAAGTCAATTCCCACTTAGATCAACAAAAAAATTTTTTTTTGGGATTTTTATTAAATAGTTACAATTACTATAAATATGTAAAATACATAGGACAGAAAACGCAACATTAAGTGGTCAACCGGGAAAGCTTTAAAACGTGGGAAAAAAACCCTTTTTCCCGTTTTTTACACAATACCAAAAGGGGCGCCCCGGGGCAAAAAGGATCCCAAAGTGGCTGTTTTTTTTATAATTTTTTTAAAAAAATTGGTTTTAAAAATTAATTTTTTAAAATTCCAAATTATTGTATTGTCGTCCAAAATAATCAACAAAAATTTTAGCTCCCAGGGGGAAAATGTATTTTATTAACGATTGAAAATTCCACCAATATAAATAAATAAATATATAAAAAAGAGGTGAGCCCCAGTGGGAAAAATTTAAAAAAACGGGACCCGGGGGTCCTTCCTTTTTTTCGCGCCAATTGGGTGAACAATTTTTTCCCCTCCCCTATATAATCGGGGTAAAATTTTTAAATTTTAAAAAAAGGGTTTAACGGGTTTCCCCGGGTCTTTTTTTTATAGTTTTAATTCTTAGTAAATATTTTAATTAAAATTTTTATTTTGGGAAAAAACCTATTTTTTTTTATGTATTCACCAAGAAATCCTACAATTAAACCCTTTTTAAAAAAAAAATAATTTATAACATTATGTGACGTAATCTTTTCGTCATTTTTAAAAATAAAATTTAAGTAATTTCAAAATTTTACCAAAAGGGGGGGGGAATACTCCAGATAAGCTTAGTTATAAAAAATTAAAGAACATTAGACTAAAAAAAAATGTAAGCATCCCAAAAACCCATCCTAAAGCCCAAATTTAAAAAGATATTAATTAGAAAAAAAGAATCGGTTCAATTTTTTTACTATCACGAGTCCCTTTAAAAAAATTTTCTCTAGTTAGATTTAAAAAAAAACGGGGGAACCCTAGAAACTTTTTCCCAAAAGGAATTTGCATCATTATATTTTGTGGTGAGCTCCAACTCTGGAGTTTCAATTAATTAGTTGGGAAAAAATGCGCCCGATAAGGGAAAATCTTCAACCCAAAAAAAAGACGTAGTCAATTTAACCCCTTTTTTCGGGGAAAAATTTCAATTCTTTTTGGGAAATTAAACAGATTTTTCCCCATTTACTCGTTTTTTTTTTAAAAAAAATTTAATCTTTTCTCAACGAATTTTTCATAGTGCATTTTTATTTTTCACACATTTTAATTTTTTTATTATATATTTTATTAAGTAATTCTTTAAAATAAATATGCATTTTAAATGACAGAATCACAAAAATTAAGTGTCAAAACACCTTTAAGTTAACATTAGAAACTTTTTTTTAAAAACCCCATTAGGTTTGAAAATTTTTTTTTTAAAAAGAAGTTAAATTAGATAAGATTTTATCTTTTAAAAACCCGTTAAAAGGGTTTTTTACGTTTAACTAGCATATCGTTATTCGGTTAAGTTAAATCTTTTTAAAAAACAAATTCAACAAAAGCTGTTTTATCCAATGGGCCCTTTAGAGTTAATATTTGAATGAAATATATTTTTAAACTATAACTATTTTAATGATATTTAATTAATGAACAATTTTTTTTAAAAACTGTTTTCATCGGTCATTCACTACAAGTTTAAGAAAATGTAGAAGTTGAGGGGATGAAAAAAAATATTTTATTAACGATTAAAATTTTTGAACAAGATATTAAACATATAGGAAGAGTGTGAACTAAAGTAGGGAAATTTAAAAAAAGGGAAACCCCATTCAGTTCATAAATGTAAAAAGTTTATTTTCCAAATGTAATATGTTTTATAACAAATACAATATGTAATAAAAAATTTTATGTATTGAAAATTTTCATTTTTATTCCTAGCCCTAAATTTTCATTTCACAAAAAGAGAAAAAAAAAACTAACGGGGAAAAGGGTTTTACCATTCCTTTAAATGTTCTTCATATTCTGTTTAAATATTCAAAAACATAATATTCTAAAAAAAAACAAACCCAAATGATCTTTAACTTTCGAAAGACAAAAAATTTTTCTTAAACTAAAAATTCCCCAAAATCCCCAAGAACAATGCTCGAATGCCGAAATTTATCACCAACTGCACAAGTCAAATCTCGTAAAGAGGCGCTCTCTTGAAATCTGGCAGCTAAGCATTCAAAATTGTTCCGACAGTGCCCTTAGCTTTTCAAGAATGGGAACATGCAAATAGGAATGGGAAATGTGCACGCGCATTTTACCTTTTAGAATCAAAGCTACCAGAGAATTTCTTCATTAGCATTTAAATAAGCGGCATAAAAATAAGAGCATGGGAAAACTGTACTGCGCTTTTATAATTTTCTGCCGTACCTACCAGTAAAATATACCGGTAGGACTGTGCAGAAACGTATCACGCGTGTATTTTTGTATTCATTTTCACTTATTTTCGGCTACAATATTGTCTTTGGGCTGTTTTAAGATAAATGATATTCAAAAGCCTCAACCATATAAGATATTTTGTTAAATGTAAAATGTTCTCTTTTAAATTAGCATTTAGCTGTAGTAAAAATTAATTTTAAATTCAGACTTTATATATGCATCCTTTATAAGGCAGCGTTTCACAAACTGTGGGCGCGCCCCCCAGAGGGTGCATAACTCTACGAGGGCACGAGCCTTATTGAAAATTGAAAACACAAGATTATTTTAAAAATTATTAATTTACCGGAAATGAAACAAACAAAATGCATTCTGAAATAATAGGAAAATAAATAAGGGTGCTTCAAATGATATATACTGCAAATGTATCAGTCCTGCACTAATCATATATTTTGGCTACAATTAATTTAGGATACTGCTGCACGAGCTTAACATATAATTACCATTGCCCCCTGTAATGATTTCCCACACAGCTCTCGATACAATCTGATGACAGTATGAAAATCATCAAAAAAAAAATAAATAATAAGAAAATGACAACTGTAATATTTTAAAACATTATTGGATCACAGACAGTTATATTATATGTTGATATTACATTATCTATGTCTGTATACATGACAAATAAGAAAGTTCGAATAATAATTCATTTTGTTTTAAATTTTCACCCAATAAATGTCTTTTTGTTTTGTTTCCAAATCTGATATAAAGGTACATATTTTTTATGTGCAGCCCGCGAGATTATAATGTTTTTCCGAAGTGGCCCGCAAGGTCATTTGGGTTGGACACCCCTGCTTTAAAGAATTGGCTAAAGTGCAGAATACGTGGTCCCTTGGATTTGGCGATGTTTATCTAGATGACAGAATGAATTCGGCTCTTCATTAATTCGACTTCGCTTCACACCTTTCGCTACATATAGGTAGTTTGGCGACTGTTTCTTGCCGCCAAAAAATGACTTCGCCAAGGGTCCACCTATTCTATACTTTAACCTAAGAATTTAATTAAAGTTTAACCAACAAGTATTGAATTGTACGATTAAAATGTAATAAATATATATTTAGTTACATTACTATAAACAAAAAAAAAATATAAACTACATTAAATGAAATAAAAATATAAAATAGAGTAGAAACATGATGAAAAATAGAGCAAAATGTGTTTCGTACTCTATTCCTCGTTTCAGCAATTTTGCACGCGCTATTGTGTCAAATAAAACTAGTGCTAAAATTCAGATTTTTTTTATGATTAGAAAAGTCCGCACACACATTCAAAGTGGCAAACCTAAAAATGAAATAATTAAGAGGTTGTATTTACATAATGAGGCAACTGACAGCATATTAAGTATACCCATACGTCAAGTCGAATTTAACATTTATATTACATTTAAATATTTATGTAGAACAAAATCCCAACAGCTTTCGAATAATTGAGATACCAAATCCCATTATACCGAACAATCCACAAATAAATAACTGCCGACCTCAATTCTCATGCAGATAAAGAATTAAGAATAGTCAAATACCACTAATCCAATGTTTTGGAATAGGTGAGATAAATTATCATAATGCATTTCAATATTATTGTTCAAAAGACGACATTCTTTGATGCAGATGTCGTAGCATAATTATCTCTTAAAGAATAATTGGTAAATGATTTTGTCTTTACACACACATCGAAATATGAATGTTACTGAGCATAATTACGAATATTATATAAGAGATTTGGTTATTATTAATGAACTGTTTTATACAGCAAACAGATTGCTTAATTCAATCTGGAATTGACATTTTCATTTTGACGTCATAAATGGTAAGAGAATTTAAAGCCTTCGGAAAATAACTTCGTATTTCCATTTGTATACTGTAATATCTACGTCATGGCCCAAAATTCGATTGTGATTGGAAAGGCTCGTCATAAGATTTGTATTCTATAGCCCCTAAATTGGTTCGGGCAGGGATTAAAATATGCAAAGCAGAATCTATTTCCTACTGTATTATATAAAATCTCTATCCGACTAAATAATATGACGTTAGAATAGAGTAGGGAGTGTTTTTATGTAGTCATACTATACAGCAACACGGCGGCAATTGACATGGACTTTATAACTTTGAAGGATTCTGAGCCTTGATATATTTAACGTGCACAGCATCAGCATCATTTCATGCACTTCATTGTACTGGTATTAAAATACATCCAGTTGGACTCTTTCCACCAGTGCTTTAAAGAATACTACTTTCCACAGATTCTTTGGGTCTTCGACGCGGTTAATTTTGTAATGAAAGATCACCAGACTGGAAATTTCCAAACTAACGCTGTACTTTTCGAACGTTTACAGCAAGGGTATCAAGGTCAAAGGCTAACTTAGGACAAACAAAGTTTTTCACGGGGCTTTACTGAGTGTTTTTACTAATCCTCTTGTGTAATCTTTGGAGCCATCAATTGAATTATTTCACAGTCATCACTCTCAAGAGGAAAACCTTGATATGCAGATTAGTTAGTAGATATATGGTGGGGGTTTAGTATTTGTAAAAAGAAGGGGGAAAAGGAAGCTGAGTTGCGAACCAGTGGGTTAGGTTAGATCTGCCGACGCGTAATTATAGAACGGGCTTTAGCTATTCAAAAAATTAAGGAATTTAATTCATAGAATAACTTTAGGTGTAAGCGGTTAGGATTTCAGGCGCTTATTCATATAAGATTTTGACCCGATATAACCTTGATTTTCCTCTATAGTAAGATTGTTTTTATTTTTTAGTAAAAAAGGGGTTTTTTATCATGACTATCTGGGGTCATCAATCTTTACCCCTTACAAATTTAGTTCGAGTAGATGAAGAGATTGCTTTCCAAGATGGGAGGTTATCCCAAGTTTAACTTTAGGTGGGCCGCAAAAAATCAAAAATCATAGAAATTGATATTATTTCGAATAATAAATAGAATAAACATATATAAAAGAAAAAATGCAATGTTTTTGTCTTGAGATTTGATATCTCTTCTCCGCTATCTCTCTTATTTCGGAGGAAATTTTTTTTTTCATTATATATTATTGTGTCATTATATATTATTGTGGCCGGGCTGCAAAATTTAGGTACATGTGGCCGGGGCACCAGTTTGATTTTGTTTACAGTATTCCCCCCCCGTTTGAGGATGGGGAATTGTTAAAAGAGTTTTTAAATATAAATTTTTTAACAATCCCATTTTTATAAAGTCGTGTTTTTTTTAAAAAACTACACGACTACCGGTTGAATTCATAACTTTACTGTAATGCAGTGTTTCTCAAACTTTCAATACTTGCGACCCAATATTCAATCATAATTTTCATTGTGCCCCCCCTCATCCATACAATAACAATGTATTGAACTCAATTACTCTGACGTAAACCTACAATGATTTGAACCCTTATGTCGTTGGGTATATAAACGTCTGCCAGCAAGTGGTTTATTGCTCCGGACGTATATATATGTCTTTTCCCAAAATACATCTTTTCTGGAACGCATTAAAAATTATTCCGAAGGCTTTGGGAAAGCAATAAAATGACATTGACAGTGTTTTCGAAGGATTTTCTTATTTCAGAAGATTTGTTATTCCATTTTTTTTTTCCCCCCAAAACACCACATGTGCTCGCCTTAGTGTTAAACATGGCATTGGGGAACGAATCGTGTAATTTTTTAAATTTGGGATTAAAGGGTTTAATTATAAACCGTACAAATTATAGAGGTAAGTTAATTTTGCAAATAATTTTATATATGACAAACCCACTGGTAATTTCAAACCTTTTTTTAACTTAGTACTTTAAAATTATAAAAAACATTGCGCAGTACTATATATTTTTCAGTGTAGATCAGGGAAATGTATTTTTTTTTTTTATTATGTCAGAATGTATTTTTTTTTTTCGTAAAATTTTAAAAATTTTTTTTAAAAAATCTTTTGTTTTCGAATTTTAATAGGTCCCGCCCCCCCCTTAGGGGTTTCCCCTGTTTCCCAGGGGCGCGCACCACAGTTTGAGAAACACTGCTGTAATGACTTTTCTTATTACTTTTTTAATGCTTCTCAAAGCTGTTCTTCGCGTTAACAGCCAACAGAATTACCTTTTTTTGAATACAATCAAAACCCAAAAACAGTCCATCATTAAAACTGAGTTTATTTTTCTTGGTACCCGATAACCGCCTTGTTGGGGAAAAAAAAAGGACACCTTCCAAAACAAAAACAGTTCAGCGCCCTCGCGCTCCAAAATTAAGGGTCTCTCTCTTCCTCTGACCGCTTTGCTCGAAAGTCAATCACCTCCTCACTTACTAGTTCTATTTCGAAATGCTGAGTTAGTGTAAAAATGTAGTGCAAAGCACCCCGAGCTTTTACCACAATGACATTAATTTTTTCGTTAATCCTTTTTTTTTCTTTTAGTAACAAATATTTTTTACTTTTAGTTCGATTCAATGCGTGTTTATTTTTTTAAACTAAGTTTATTTTTCATTTTTAGTTCAATCTACAAAAAAGTTCATTTTTTAGTTTTTTAAAACTAAATTTTTCTTTGTGAATTTATCCTGAGTTTGATATATGGGGCGAATTATGTGGCTGCTGAATTAGTCTTGCTCTTCATGGGATATTAATTAATGGTCTGAAGGGTATTTATCTTCCGTATTTAGGTTCCTCGATGATCCCATATCTTATATTTCAAAGAATCCGTCTCTATAGATACAGGTCTAACTAATAAAAGTGTTTTAAGAGAAAATATTAAAATGTCAATCGTATTTTCACTTTTAAAAACGTATTGTTATAATGTTAATTCGTATTATCATTTCCAAACGTATTGCATTACAAAATAAAAAATATTTAGCATTAAAAATTTAAATTATTTTTATTCACATGCACGGTTTCCCTCCCTTTCTCACATAAAAAACACTTTTTGTTTGTTTATTTTTTAGGTTGAACTTTTTAAGAAAAGGTTTTTTAGTCGCCATATCTGGAATTAGTCCAAAAATGGTAATGCAATTAGCCCCAAATCTGAAACGAAATTGAATTAGTTCAATCCGTAAATCCTTAAAATCATTATTTTGAAAATTCCTAATCAGGACAATGGGAAAAAAATATGAAATTATTGTATTGTCATCGGTCCTTGACTAGTGTGCAAAATTTTGAAGCAATCTGACCTTTTAAAGTGGGTAAAAATCGAGTCTAAAGATTCCATTACATACAAGTGAAACTTGTAAAAGCGTATTAAAAACATTAACCCATTCCGAAGGCGTGGAATGCGCCAAACATTCCATAATCTACCCCATTTACGAAAATCAAAACCAATAACAAAATGGAAAACATTTTGGGCAATACGACTAAAAACGAGATTATGCCAAGAACAAAAGCATGCCGAAAACAGGGATACAAACGTTCAAATGTAAAGAAAATAAAACATTTCATATGCATCAACCTAAAACATCAAATCTGAATGGTTTAAATCAACAGAAATTCATACACTCTTAGCCAAGTAGGTATTCATCTATATCTCTTCACAAATTTACGTTATGAAATATTGAAAATTAATTTCCTAATTTTCCAAAACCTTTTGTTAAAACCAACTACACGTTACTACTTCGAAAATTTGGACAGCACCCAATATCATCAAGAATGCTTTGACGAGCAGAAAACATTTGAAATACCTTCATAGCATTATCCGAAGTATAACAATACATTAGCGGAATTCTTCCGCACAGATTGACAGCTAGATGCAAACTATGTTTATTTCATTCATAACATCCAGGGGTGTAATAATGCATAGTAAATATTCCAGTGTGACAAACGGTGAATGTCACTAACTGTCAGGTACTCGCAATGGGGTGGACACGCGAGATTCCAGCCAAAGGCATGGAAATCTATTATAAATACATACCGGTAGGCTTCTGTCAGCAACCGTGCCTAATCACGAATATGTTACATTATCATTTTGACTAAGACAATGAGGATAACAATGGCTGGAAATCGGCTGTACTCATTGTTTAATTCTTTGTTATTTCGTTTTATAAAATATGCAGAATACGTTGGGCTTAGCAGGGTATTGAATAGTTGCAGTGGTGCACACAAGAATTTTTCAGGGAGGAAGGTTGATCCACTATCGCGCGCATCCTACATCAATACAGTATCAAGCATATTCCTTTGATTTTATCAACTGTCGGGAACAAAACACAGTAAAAAACTACTTATTGAATAAATAATTAGCATTAATTAATAAAATTAATCATTAATTACAAATAATTAAATTTTACGTATTATACACTTAAATTATAATCGAAATCAAAAATCATTTCGACGGCTTTGGGGGTCGGACCCCAGGGGCCCCCCTCCCTGAATGTGTGCGCCACTTTGGGGATTCTATATCTTCGCTTATATTAAAAGTGGTTTTACATTTTTACAATATTTCGTAAATAATTAATTTTACCTTTTAACATGTAAAGGGATATCTCGTTTAACATTAAGGTATAGGAGAAAAAAATAAGAAACATATTTTGCACCAGAAAAAATAAGTAACTCTGATAAAAAAAATAAAAAAATAGTATGATGAAATATGCTCTCTCTATAGGATAGTGGCCAGAACATAATATTAATGTTGGAATACTTTTTTTATCCGAAATAATGTTCCAAATCTGCGACCTATTCTTTAAGGTTACGCCGTAGACAGCCTTAAGCCAGTGCTTCTCAAACTTGCAATATTTGCTACCCAAAATTCACTCATAACTTTCGTGTTACCCCCATGCAATAACAGTTTATTGAATTCAATAATACTATCCTTTGACCCTAAAGCTATAGTACGACTTTAACCTCGTAAGCGTATATGAACGTCACACTCAGTCAAAGCGTTAACTGCCCCGACGTATATATACGTCTTTTCGGAGTACGATCTTTTCTGTGCACTGCTATCCTTAAAATTATTCCGAAGACTATGGAATTCAATAAAAAGACCTTGACAGTGTTTTAGAAGGATTTACTTCTTTCAGGGGATTTTTTTTTATTTATTCATTTTCTTTCGCCTCCACCCCTCCACCACCAATACATCACATACGCGTGCCTACGTCGAAAACGGTGATATTGGAGAGTGAATCGCTCAACTTTTAATCGAAAGTTAAGGGATTAATTATAACCTGCACAAATTATGAAGATGTGCTACATCTTATATATAATTTTATATATGGCAAGTCCATAGTGTCCACTGGTAATTATTAAACTTGTTCTTATTTTAATATTGTTAAATTAATTACAAAATACATTATACAGCACTGATACGTTTATAAGTGTATTTATTTTTTATTATCACAGAATGATTTTGTTTGATTACTTTCAGTAATTTAATAATTTCTTAAAATAATCCTTTGTTTTCGACTTTTCAATAAACTCGTGCCCCCTTCGTGGAGTTATCACGCCCCTCTAGGGGGGGCGCACCCCACAGTTTGAGAAACCCTGCCTTAAGCCCATTGACAAAAGACATTTTCAGAATATATGACAAATCATAAAAATTGAATTATCAAATTACAACCAGAACTATTCCAGAGATAAAATTTCACTCTATAAACGTCCCATCACACCATTTGAAAATTATGAAACTAAGTTAAATCTGACTAGAATTCATCACTACTCCACACGAGAAACTTGGAAGAACCTAGTCTAAACAGGTGCTTAATATAGGGCAGCTATTTTTCCTTTATATTGGGTTAAATATTAATAATAGCTTTTTTCTACAATAAAAACGACAAGGAAAATAAATCTGGCAAGTAATACTTTTCAATAAAACTTCCTTTTTTTTTCACCTTAACAACGATAAGACTTTCCAATGAAACTGTCTCTTTTTACCATTCCAGAAAATGCTTTTTTGCACGACTTTTCATGGAAATTGTTTCTTCAACTTATATAAAAGCTTACCCATAAGTAACATTTTGCAAAAATATGTCCACTTATTCAACTCAAAATTTTCTTCTTTTTCCATGTCTTTTTGACTGCTTGCCTCTAATTCTGAAATTTTGAAAGAAATTTTACCCGCTTCTTCACTACGAAATGCGTCCAATGCTTTTGGGGACACGCACTTGGTAGCCGAGTAGTATATAGGTATCGGATCGTGGCTTTACCTTGTCACGGTTCGAGCCAGTACCACGCAAGACCACCGTGTGGGGCAACTGATACAAGTTAAATCGCAATGTGAGAGCTGAAACGTCCTCCCGTTGGTGTGGTAGCTAGGAGAGAGGGGTCGTCCTCTTGATCATAGCTCAAAAGTACGTGGTCCGTCGCCAAAAGCCCTCGTGTAGCTGAACAGTGCGACGTTAATATTCAATCAATCAACCAATGCTTTTGGAAGGAATTCCTCTTTTATTTTACCGAATAATGGAAGATTTTTCACGCAAAAGGCCAGCACCCTCCTAAAAAAATCAAGGAACGTCTTGTAAGACTGTTAAGAGTATTTGTCCTATCTGTGTTCTATAAAAAAAAAGTTTTCTAGAATTGCTTTTTAATGGAATTGACTTAAGCCTAAAAATATCGTTTTGTAATAGGAAACAACTTCCGCCTTAATTCTTAGAATTTTATAAGGTGTTTCAAAAGAATTGTTACTTTAATGTAAGAAAATGCTTCTTATAGTATTTTTAAAGAAAAATATTTCTATTTTGGCAAGATACAGTATACTAGTAAGAAAACGCATGAATTGCGCAGTTAGCCAAGATCAAGATAAAAATGGCAAATTCATCACGTTCCAAGACAATTGTTTTTTTGTTATTCTTTGAAGATCTAACAAAGAAGATAGTTATACAAATTGACAATTTCTGTGAATCACTACGAACTTCAAATTTATTTTAAGAAAAACATTCCTCTAACCCTTTTTGTTTCGAAAATTTTCCCACTTTTCCCAACATTGCTTTTGAACTGGTCACAAAAAAATTATCTCACTGAATAAATTGGAAACTGAATTTGAAACTCTCCGGAGAAAACTGTATCGACAATTTCAAAAGAGCACAAAAAGAAATAAAAAAAAAAATAAGTGGGAACCGGTAACGAATTCAAAGTAATGACATCTTATCCCAATCGATGTTGATATCCCTGCAGATTCCCTTTTGTAAACAAGTTTTTCCCCAATACTTCTCCCTTCTTCTTTTCATAATTCCCTTTCTGTGTTCATTCCTTTATTTGGCGAAAGTTTTACGGCTCCAATTGGAAGCTCGATTGTAGAAAAGTTTCTTTTGTGAGAAATAATGAACGGGGGGAATCTGGTTTGAGAGTAATTCAGAAGTACAAAAGGAAAACAAAGCGCAGTGGCGGAATGGAAGAGAAACAATAGGAACAAAGAAGTATTTTATTCCAGCAAAATCCAATACGCGATTGGGTCTTAGAAGACGGTGATGATTTAAATATAGTTAAATCGCTTCGTTATAAAGTGAGTTCTTTGCGGAATAAAACAATGACGTAGATGGAACACAACAAAAGAAATTGATTTTATTGAGTTCGGGAAATAAGTCTGTTAAGAAACATCTTTCGTGCTGTACCAGTAGACTTTGAAAAAATCAATATATTCAATAAAGGGAATCATAGAATTATCATATGAAACAAATAATAATAATAATAAAAAAAGTTAGAAATTCTAGCATAAAGAGACACACATATGTACAGTGCCCTGGCTTAAATATCCCAAAAATTTACTTTTTCGAAAAATACCCATTGAATTAATGAACCATTCATCCATGGATCGGAAAACTCTCCGAGATATTTGGGGTCTAGTCCGATCGGTCGTACGTGCGTGCATTATTAGGCAATCGCAGACGATAAAACTTGTTACAATGACTTCATTAGTAAAAATGGGACGCACAGAAAAGGTGCTTGCGTTTTTGGTTCGGAATTTTAAATTTGGGCCAGCGTGTACAGCGACGTGTTCGAACAGTATGAAACGTCAATCCTCCGACATCAAAATCCATCCACCAATGAAAAAGACTTAAAGGGGGCGGGAACTTTGGTATCTAAAAACTGGCAAGTATTCTTAAGTTTCCGTGATAGAAGACACTGTTGATCGTGTGCGTAATTCATTTTGTAGGAGTCCAGATAAGTCTATTAGGCAAGCTAGTAATGACGTTCCATTCTGTTCGAACACGTCGTGTATACCGTCCTGAAATTCCGTTACTAAAGACGCACTACACACTATGGCGTCACTACTATAAGTCAGTGTAACAAGTTTATCTCTGCGATTCCCCAAATATACTCAACCGATCCTAGACTAAAAATTTGGAGGGGTTTTCCAATTCATGGATGAGCAGTTTTTACATTCTGATGGGCAGTCCCGAACTTTTGGATACTTTAAACGGACCTTTTTTGAATAAATAAAAAATTTAAAAATAAATATCAATAGTAATTTAAAAAAAAACATGAATAACACGAAGTCGTAGTCATAAAATACTAGCTTTTATCACTTGTTTCGATGGAGTTATAATTTTTAAAGTTCAAAAGATTGAGCTTTTGATTGTTTTTTTTTTACAACCCCCTAAAAATTTTCCCCTTTTGCTTTAAAAAACGGGGAACAAAAACGAAATTTCTTTTACGCCCCTGTAACCCCACCCCTTGAGAATCATTCCACAAAACTTGTTCATGCAATTTTTCTCAACAAAAAAACCCCCGATTGTCGAACAGGTCAAAAAAAGTTAAAAAGGATTTTTTATTTTTAAAAACCCCAGCAAACCCGGACACATAAAACCCATTCTTAGACCTCGTCAAATCAATAGATGTCGCTAAATGCAATGATTGTACAAAAAAAAAAAAGTGCAGTTTCTTTCATTCTATAGTTCAATTATGTTTTCTTTTTTTTTATTGTTCTTTTTAAATGCGTTTTTTTAAATTCTAATTTTTTGTTCGTTTTCATTCTGGTTTATTTAGAATGGTTTTGCATTCTAGGTCATTTAAGTACTGGATTTTGCATTCTAGGTCATTTAAGTACTGGATTCTTTCATTCTAGGTCATTTAAGTTCTGGTCTTGCATTCTAGGTCATTTAAGTACAAGTTCTTGCATTCTAGGTCATTTAAGTACAAGTTCTTGCATTCTAGGTCATTTAAGTACAGGTTTTTGCATTCTAGGTCATTTAAGTACTGGATCTTGCATTCTAGGTCATTTAAGTACTGGATCTTGCATTCTAGGTCATTTAAGTACAGGTTCTTGCATTCAAGGTCATTTAAGTACAGGTTTTTGCATTCAAGGTCATTTAAAATACAGGTTCTTGCATTCTAGATCAATTAGATCCTAATTTTTGAAAAACGATTCTAATTTTTAAGGTTCATTCAGACAATAAATCTTTATTAAACATGCGTGAGTTTGATTTTTTAAAATCCGAGAACTTACTTAAAATAAGGTCAGACTTTGGGACAAAAAAAAAAGCTTTTCTTTTAATTTTATAGTACTAATCAATTTTTTTAGTAAAACAAACACCGCTGATACACACATATATGTCTTATACCGTAAACAAAAATCATCCGTATTTGCAACTAATTAGTATTTAATTCTTCATGATCTACATAACCGCCGTTTCTCGCCTAAACAATAGCAAGATGCTTAATTAACATTTATATATTGTTTTACAACATTAAAGTCTTATCTTCTAAACACTGCACTCAGAATTCCATCTCAACATAACACCACAGTTCCATCCGGGACAATCAGTGTACAGTCCAGAGAGAGTAATTAACATAATTTACCTTAAAGCACGTTTTCTCTCTCTTCGTGAGAAAGCCGAGGTGGACAAATGAGACTGCTTAACGCGTTCTCGAATGTTGAACTAAATGTAGCTTGTTGCGTGAGGCTTTAGACTAAATTTACCAATTTTTGCCCT
This sequence comes from Trichonephila inaurata madagascariensis, assembly GCA_019973955.1. Lineage (NCBI taxonomy): Eukaryota > Metazoa > Arthropoda > Arachnida > Araneae > Nephilidae > Trichonephila > Trichonephila inaurata. The sequence goes on along the minus strand of BMAV01021247.1, from coordinate 35,004 downwards.
AATGGATTAAATAGTTCATTTCTTATTTGAATACAGTAAAATAAGGGTATGCTTTTCAAAAGAATTATGACTTAACGAGTAATATAAAAAAAAATTTTAACGACTCAATTCCTATTTAGATCAATAAAGAAAAATTTTATTTTTTATCTACTTTTTATTAAATAGTTACAATTAATAGAAATATGTATTTACATATGACAGAATCAATTAATTTTTATTAATTTCCATTAAAGTATCGTATTGTCATCCAAAACAATCGTGTTTATAAAATTTCAGTTCAACTGAATGCTTTAAAGATGAGAAAAAAAACCTTTTCAAGTTTTGACACAATTTACCAAAAGGGTCGCTAATTCGCCAAAAAAAGATGCCAACGTTGGCTATATTTATAATTCTTTAAATAATTAGTTTTTATTAATTATAATTAAATTATTGTATTGTCATCCAAAATAATCATGTATATAAAATTTCAGCTCAATGGAGCGCTTTAAAATGTATTTTATTAACGATTGAAAATTCCACCGAGATAAATAAATAAATATATGAAGAGTGTGAGCTAATAGTAGGAATTGAAAATTGAGTTAATAAACACAAAATAATAAACATTTAGTAAAAAAAAACAAATTTTTAAATTAATTTAGTTAACTTGAACGGTCAATTTTTAGTTAATATTTCAATTTTAAAATGGTTAAAATAAGTTTTGTATTTGCTCTATATCTTTGCTGTTTTATCAATCAAAATAATTTTCTTAATTTCTTTAGCTATTTTGATTTATTATTGATAATAATGTCTAACAGGGCCGAAACTTGACAATTATTCTAATTGAGAATGCACAACAACAATAATAGACTTCACTCAAATTCAAACTCAGTGGCACAACAGCCTATGAGGGCCAGGGCCTACTGTGCCTATCACAAGCGTAGCTAGCTCTAAGGGGGCCCTGTATCAAAATTCCTTCGGGGCCCTTTTTTAGATACGAGAACCCTGTTAGTGGGATCGTAGTTACACATGTTGAGGCCCCTGTAGCTTGGGGGCCCTGTATCATTGATACGGCTGATATGGTGGTAAACTACGCCCCTAATGCCTATCCCAGTATACGTGACCATTGGGCGCTGAGGTGCATGAGCAGATGTCCCGATCAGGGGGTCAGTCTGAAGCGAGACCCCAGTGTTTAAATTTCCATGCAATCTTGGTACTCATTTATCGACCCACTGCAATAGGGATGAAAGGCTGAGTCGACCTTGTCCAGCCCTGGAATAGAATCCGAACCTGTGGTGTGGGAGCGCGATACGCTTCCACTCGACCATTGGGCCTTTCATAGACTTCCCTAATCTATAGAAAAACATACATTTTACTGCGCTTCTTGTTTCAGCTTGTGAATCAATTCATGAATAAATGAGTATAATAAGCTATATTAATTATATAAATATTAAGGTAATATTCTACCAGAAAAATCCATTCCGAGTTAAAACCATACTTTTTAAGGATTTAAAGATCCTATACTGTTCAAAGTTTTGGGAATATGTTAATTTATGTATATAAGACAATGCAGCGAAAGAGAAACTTTACCGGCGGACTCAATTTACAATTAAATTGTAATGAAACAATTTTTGATGAATTTTCATTCTGTATAATAAATAGTTATTTTTTTTTAAAAATTTTTTTTATTGAAAACAATTATAAAATCCCCGTGCACCACGAAGTATCACACGGGGCTTACAGAAGTAAGTATTAAACACACATTCAAGGGAAATAAAAAAATTTAAAAAAATTGAGGTTAAGAATTACAAATATTTACAACAAATTCACAGAAATTTTTAAAAGCATTTTTGGTGGAAAGAAGTTGGTAAAAATTCGGTGGCCAATTAATGTCAAGTCTCTTGAAAGCCAGTCTTATAATCTTTCTCTCTCTGACATACTTGGAACACAGAAGGATTACATGTTCTACATTTTTCTCACCACCAATATTACAGTCACAGGAAGATGAACTAAATTAAGTTTGTTCAAGTAGCTTTTGAAATTACCATGACCAGTGAGAAATTGGTTTATTTTGTAGTTAGTGTAAAAATGATGGCATGACAGTCTCTTATTAATGGTTGGAAAAAATTTCTTTGTTAAGCTCTCTTTATTAGAAATGAGATATTCTTGGTTCCAAGACTTCACCATTATTTCTTTCGTGATCTTCTTGTAAAACGATTTAGGAATATTAACGGCAATGTCAATTTTGCGCTTGTTGTAGCCTTTGCAAGCCAATCGGCTCGCTCATTCCCAAGAACGCCCGTGTGTCCGCGAACAAATGCAAAATCTATTGAGATGTTTTTATCTTTTTAGGCTTTTAAGCTGCTTTTGGATCTCGACGATTATGTTGTTAGATGAAGAAATACACTTAAGAGAATCCAAGGAGGAAAGAGAGTCAGTACAGATGAGATATTCTGAGATGACACTATTTTGTTAAATAATAAATAGTTATTCAAGAGCTGTTTGAAGTCATTACAACATGAAAGTTTACAACATTGGAGTTTATGCATCTCCTTAGAATATAGTGTTTTTAAAATTTGAAAATATATTCCATAAATATTTAATTTTTTAGTTTAACACGTAAAGGTAGATTACAGTATAGCATAATAGTAGCATTTACCATTATGGTACAGGAGGAAAATTGCGAAACACATTTTATACCGGGATAAATGGGTCAACTCAGATAAAAAATCATTATGATAAAATATGTAACCTTAATGTTAAGTAGCAAAGCCAGAATATAGTATATTTGTAGCAGGAAAATGATGAAATTAGAAATCTAATCAAATCCCCGAGGGAAATTATCACTTGATGGTTGATGTTAAAATAACGTCTCTTCAAGGTGATTTCCCTGATAAAAGTAAGGAATTTGAACAAATACTAGAGCTGTTTCAGTGAAATGATGAAATAATATTGTTAAGACTTTAAAAGTGTTTATTTAACGCGCGCGCGCGAATAGGGTGCATTATTAAACGTAGAAGTAAGTAATACAATAATAGTCAATGAAATACAAATTATTTATCCGAAACTAATTAACAAATAATTAGAAAATTAGGCTGGTATTTTTTGACGTATAACATCTTTCCTCTCGGTTGCTTACGAACTAAAATATCAATCCCTATGTTAATCCTATGGTGCCATTTTTTTAAAGATATGGGGTTGACATTTAGGGGATCGATAGTACTACCTGTATGGTTAGGAAGTATAAGGATTCAACCCCAGGTCTCCTCCCTGTATAGCATTTTGCCAATGCCAATCCTCACTAGTTCATTTCATCATTTTACTGAAACAGTTCAGGGATTTGATAAAATCACTTACTTTCACCTGGGAAATGATCTTAAAGAGACGTTATTTTAACATCTATCGTCAAGTGATAATCTCCCTTTAGGGATTTGAGGAAATTCCTAATTTTGCCATTTCCCTGCTACATATTCATGTAGTAATACTTTTTATCTGAAAGAAATATTCCAAACCTAGTCCCAATTTTCCACTTAATTGGAAAATGGCCTTAACATGAAATTACAAAACTTCTATTGTATTCCCAAAAATATTCAAACAGATGACGGTTATTAAAATTACAGATTGCCCTTTCATTGGCCTTGAAACGTTCTAACAATCCTCAATGGAATTCCAACCGAATATTCAAATCAGAGGACGCATATTCCAAAACTGAAATCAATCACTGCCATTAGCAGGTGCCGGCATTCTGTGCAAAAATTAATCATGAGGGATACACAAGATGGTGGACACACACAGGTACACACATCCTAGCAACTAATAACACACCTCTGGAAACTACACTTTTTTTTTTATCTCGCTCAAAGCGAAACACATTTTCTCTGTTGCACATCGGACAATAAAGGCCCGGGTAAACAGCTAAAGACAGTCATTCATCATGTTGTCAAAGGCGGAGCAACGTTCCAGAATTCCTGGCATTCATTTGTTTTGGGACGATGAGCTTTGGTAGATTCGTACTCTTCCTGTGAATCAAATGAATTTCACTCCCTGGTGGGAGGTATGTGGGGAAAAAAAATTAAGTGAAGTTAAAAAGAATTTGTCTGTAACGTAAAGGCTGAAGCCCATTCAGTGGCACATACAAGGGGAGGGTCAACGAATCGGTACCCCCCCTTCTCCCTTGATTTTTTTCCCGGATTCATTATATTGTGCATAGTACGTAAAATTTAATTAAGTATTTGTCATTGAAAAATAATTTACTTTATTAATTAACTCTACTTATTTATTAAATAGTTTTTTTACTATTTTTTGTTCCTTGCAATCGATAGAATCAAGAAGTATTAGGGTATGATACGAAAATGGTGGACTTTCAACCCTCGTCCCTCCCCCCTTGAAAAATTCCTGAGTGTGCCACTGAGTACATTGATAGCAATCAATTTTTCACAAGACAACAAATATTTGATTAGTTATCATTATGAATATTTAAAATGTTATCACTTCAGTTTATTATTAATCTATTTTTTTATTTCTACCGTATTTTGTATATTTTTATTGTTCTTATTCATGCATGATTTGCCCTAACATTTCAATATTTATCCATACTGATCTTTTATTATCAGAATTAATTTTGTACTCAGATTGTGTGTGGTATATATATATATATATATATATATATATATATATATATATATATATATATATATGGCTGGTGTGGTATTTGTTTGTTTACCAGGGGTTTCACAGAAAACATCTTCAGAATTAAATTTCATCTTGTTCACACAAACACGTAATGTAGGTGGACAATTCACAGTTGTATTTCACAGATATTTGATAAGAACATGAAAGCCAACTCAATAACAAAAGCGACAAGCACTAGCGACATCCCACATGACAAAAGACAAAGAGAGCGATCACAAAAAAATTTCGCTTTATATACCGGCAGTGACAATCGCGTGACTGCTTTGTAATAAGAGCTCTGATTGGTTAAAATGGGTGGGACAGAGATTTCGGATACTAGTTGATTACGATTAAGATTAAAGCGTTAGTTTTGAAACAAAGAGAATTAAAGCTTGTTTAAATATTATTAAAAAGAATTAAATAAAAGGATGCTAGAGGAAATTATTATATATAACACATTCTAGTTTCTTTTGACGATTTAAAATAAAGTAAGATTGTGTTCAAAAAAACTTTTACCAACAATAACAAAATACTTAGTGTTATTTTAAATTGTAAAATAAAAACACCATGATGAGTGAGAGGTACATTAAACTGCAAGGGAGCAACTGTGATGACACATCTCATAATTGTGAACTATGGTTAAGTGACGAGAATGACACCTAAGCTGGCACCTTCTCTCAAAAGTACCACACCATAGCAACATGTGTGAGAGAGTGAACATTAACGTCGCCCTGTTCAGCTACATGAGGGTTTTTGGCGACGGACCTCGTAATATTGAACCATGGTCAAGTGACAAGGACCGCACCTGAGCTATCACCCCCTCTCCTAACTACCATACCACACCAACGGGAGAACGTTTGAGCTCTCGACAGATTTAACGTGCATCTCTCCCCTACACGGCGAGTCTTTAGTGGTACTGGGCTCGAACTCATGACATGCCTGCCACGATCCGATACCTTGACCACTGGGCTACCGCAGCCCTACCATAGTAACGGGGGAAATTTGAGCTTCAATGGATTTAAAATGCATCAGCTCCTCTCGACTCGGGTTGTTTAGTGACTCGAAATCACGACACGTTGGCTACGGGTTCGTGACCATACCCACTAGTCTATCATGGTCCCCGAGACACCCCAATAAAAAAAATTTTGGAATTTGTGCATGAAAATCTACAAGATATTAATTGAGTATTTAGGAAGCTAAACGAAGGCCATTGGCGGTGCATCTTGGTAATTTTCAACCATGATCAAGTGGAGGAGTATACCTGAGCTGACAACTCACTCTCCAAGATTACCTACCATACCAATGTGAATACTTAGAAATTCGATAAATTTGTGAATCGGCCTCTCTATACAGCTTTCCTCGAATCCATGACTCGACAGAAAAAACTCTGGTCAGGAATTAGTGACCCTAACTACTTAGCCATAACGGCCTTTAGAAGTTATTCAAAAATACAACTAATAAATCCACTGATTTCATAAAAAATAATCAGTTTTTTGTGCTTCTTTCTACTACAAACAAAATATTGTGACATTTATTTTTGACAAAAATCTCTTTTGAGATTGTACAAAAACATTTTATACATACATGGTATCCCAGGATTATTGGGACAAATTTTAAGGGGAGGTAAAGGACATCACAAGGATTCAGCTTTGCACAGCAACCCTCGGTCGGAAACGTCTTCGTTCGATGATAGATGGCGTTGTTCACAAGAGTATTTAAGGAAACAGAGCATTACGGCAATCATTTGAACTGTTATCGCCTTTAAGGCCGCATTACACATACACGTTAAGAGAAATTATTCGTTCAATTCGTACAATTTTTACTCAGTTGCCATAGCGACGAATTTCGAACAACTTTATGCTAATGAGCTCAAAAAGTTGCTCTAAATAAAGAAGTTAGCGATTCAACCAAAGGGGTTCTTCGGCGCCCTACGTCATGAACAAGATGGCGGCTTCGATTTCATCAAACACATCAGATACGGCGTATAATATTTTAATGATTGTATAATATTTTAACGGCGTATATTTTTTAATAGATAGTGCTCCATTTTCTGTTTACCCCCCACATCAACAAAAGCGCGAGCGAAATAAAATAATTTTGGATGCTCGTTTTGCCGGCAGAAAAATCGGCAGTATTTTTTTGTGTGTAGATAGAGGCACTGACGTCAGAGAATGTCGTTGTTTACGGCAACCCTTCACCCTCAAATAAGACGAAAAGTGGTCCAAGTGCAAAATGCACGTGTGATACAGCCTTTAGAGGAGTATGGAACGCTTTACAAACACCGAGCTGTGGCAGATAAGTACCTAACTTACGGATTGGCAAAAGGAAATGCACGAACAACAGAAAGATTGTATCACGAAAGGTACTCACAGAGAGGTGCACGGATCTTTAAGAGGTAACGGGCATAATGAGGGTGGACCACAAAATCAAACGGGACACAGTAACAAACAAATTTTGTTCCAATTTTTGAAGTTATACTTCTTTTGGGGCGTTAGAGAAATAGGACGAGGGTAAATTTTTACATTGCGCGTGTTGCACACCACCATCACGGATCTTGACGCACACTGTCACGGATGCGAAAATCCTTTGTCTAGAAATATACAGAAAGGGACAAATCATTCCCGCTTTCGAAATTCTCAGAAAAATATTTCTCTTCACTTCCCTGAAGAAGGGGACACCCGGATTTGAACCGGAGACCTCTGGATCTGCAACCGAATGCTCTACCACTGAGCTATACACCCGTGCCAGCGAATCTTTGTTTTGTGTTCTGCAGGAACGTATACGAAAATGCTTCGTCTAGAAATATTACAGAACGGGACAGATCATTGCTGCCTTCGAAATTTTCAAAAAAATTATTTCTCTTCACTTCCCTGAAATGGGGGCACCCGGGTTTCAAACCGGGGACCTCCCGATCTGCAGTCGAATGCTCTTCCATTGAGCTATACACCTCGTGTCAGCAAACCTTTACTTTGCGTTCCGTAAGAACGGATACGAAAATGCTTTGTCTAGAAATATGCAGAACGGGACAGATCATTCCCGTCTTCGACACCCCTCCCCATATTATTGGTCCTATTGTCCCTGTGCGGGGGTGTTTAAATTTATTTAAATCGTGATTATCTCAGGTTTGGCTGGTCTGATTGACTGAAGGTTAGTATCGTTCAACTCTGCTCGTGACCGCCTTTCGTCCTTCGCCCAGCTTGCCTTGCTAAAGATTTTAGAAAGTTTTTAATTTTTTTACAAAAAGGCCAGTGCAAATGTACACACCCTTTTTTTTGGAACAAATGTGATCGTGTTCAAAGGGAACCCAAAAACCCAAATGTTGGAAGCTCAAACATTCGTTGGAACGGTTTCCACTATTGGCTGCATATCGCGATGTTTGGCAACGTTTTCTCATTTGACGAAATTAGTCGACAGTACATATATATAATGTGTAAGCTCCTAATTTTATAAAACAAATAATAAAAATAAGTAAATGAATCACAACCTCATTTTCATTCTCAACAACATAACAGAAGATTAGTAATCGCTTGAATGAAACATTTTAGCAGTTCAACCAATGCTGGTCAAAATACCGCAATCCCTTCTTTCGCAAATTTAATTTCTATGTTGAACTCAGTCTATCACGGTTACATTCAAGCGAGTAACGAAATTGTTAAAATTACTCAAAGTTCCGCCAAAATTCAAGTAAGAAGACCTTTTAAGGTATCCGACTACCCTAAAATCATGATTTTTTTTTAAAATGGACAATTTTTTTATTATTTTTTTTTATAGGTCGTCTTAAAAACTTCAAAAAAATCCCAAGGTTTTTATTTTCCATTCACTAAAAAAAAAATTTCGGGTTTTTTTTATTAAAAGCAGATGCCACATAACATTACATAAGGTGTAAAAATTTTTAAAATGCTTTTTTACTCGAAATGTGTTTTTTCAAAAAACCCAAAACGGGACAGCGATTGCTAAAAAATTTTTAAAAAAAATTTTTGCTAAAAATTTTTTCTGTGTTTCTTATAACAGTAGAAGTGAAGTTTTTTAATTTTTCAGATTTATCAATCCCCTTTTTTATTACAAAATTTACAGTTTTTTTTATGTGAATATAATCACATTTTTAAAGGGAATTTCATGTAACAACTAAGATAAAGTGCTCTAGTTTTGTAAAATTAAAATATCTCTTTATCCTGAAGGTCATTTCCCGGCAAATAAAAGTAATACATCAAAATTAAAAAATTGAAAAATTTGTTCATTTACTATTTGTCCCAAGAGCAGCCCCCGTTCATAAAATTTTTGTAAATTTTTTACCCATTTTTCCTATTTTAGAAAGGAAAAATTTTTATTTTTAATTTTTATTTGGGGTTTTTTTTTTCTTAAAATGTACTAAATAAATCTAAAAACTAAAAAAAAAATCTCCATATATCCATTATTTTAAAAAAAAAGTTGTCGCAAGTAGTCGGATACCTTAAGGTTCACATGACATATTTCTTAGAAAATCGGTACAAATTGTGCTACTTTAATAATAAAAAAAAGACAACAAGAATATGCAAATTGTATAAAATACGCAAAGCATATCAATAATTCACGTACTAACGTAGTGTTCAAGTATTAATTTAAACTAATGTCTGACAAGCAAAGCAGCAAAATAAAGACTGATATTCCAACATGATAATTCACCGTAAACTGACTTCGGTGTCTTTATAAAGCTTTACAAATGCTCTTTACGCCAAAAATTGGCACTAAATCTATCTTCCCATGTAACTGCAATACAGCCAATACTAAAACTCAATTGTAGTTCGGGCTAAATATTTTAAACATGAATAGACAAACCGAGTTACGAACAACTCCACCTCGACGAGCTACGACGGAAGGTAAATTAATTATAGATCGCGTTTCAGAAACTTTCTTGCATATTTAATCAGCGTCGCAGCCAATTAGCGTTCGGTTAGGTGTTCTCTCTGCCAATCAAGTTCCTTAACCCTGAGGTAAGAAAAGTCAGAAGTTTATGCGTAGGTTGAGATTTTGATATGTGTCAGGAAGTCCAACAGAATTTCGAGAATGCAGAATAGAAGTCGTATTATCAATTTTAAACTGTTTTAAAATAATTAAGAGATTACAGAGTATTGTAGGAAAATAATAAAAAAAAAAAATATATTAAATATAAAAAGGTACTTACATTTTTTTTTAAAATTCCATACATATGATTTAAATAAACCCTTTACAGAAGATTGTATATATTATGATTGATGGTTGAGATGCTTTGCAAGGGTAATATATTGACAATTAAATGAAATTCCTAAGAGGAGTTCTAATTATTAAAAAAATTCTTTTATTTTCTTTAGTGTATTTTATTTATCCATAACACTTATTCGAACTTTTTGATTAAATTGTTCCGATTTAACAATTTAAGTTTCCCCAACGAATTTTTCTTTTGCCCCAATTAAAATAAAGGCAAAAAACACCCCTATTTAACGAATAATAAAACCCAAATTTATGAAATATTTCAACAGCAGAAATTTTTTTAATTGATTTGCATTAGAAAATATTGGTTTTTTTCCTTCAAAAGATATAATTTTCGGCATGAACAGAAAAATACTTTTTTGTTTGAGGAAATTTCCACAGGGAAGGATGCAGGTCATTATTAGACATTACAGGTGCAGATTAATCATGAATGTAACCTGTCGCGTGAGTTCTGAATGGGAAAAAAATTTTCCCTTTTTTCCCTGCATCCCCTTCCCGCAGGATATTTTAAAATTTTTTCACTTTCTATAGTTCTTGAGAGAAGCAAGGTTTATTATACGTACGGTATTGGAGAAAATTTTGTTTTTCAAAGTTTGTGAGTGAATAGCGATTTTGACGCAAAAATTCATAAAGAAACTCCTATTACAACTGTTAAATTTTCTAATATTTTATACTGTTTGGAAACTGTGAAAAGACACCTCTCTTTTATGCAGCAGGATGTAAATGATGCAGTATTTTCTTCTCTGTATTTAGTCGAAAAAGAACGTTTGAATCAGGAATCAAAACGTTTGACAAACATCTATTAAGAGGACTTGGTACTCTTTGAACAATTTACTTAATTTATGTATTTAAAAAATAATATTTTAGCATTTCTTATAATGTTTCTATTAAAAAAATGATACGAGATGAAATTTTTCACATATTATTCACACAATTTTAAAAATTTAAATTTTTTGAAGAAAATTTGGAAAATTTTAAAATCTTATTCCTAATTATTAATTTTTAGACCTGAAATTTTATCGTGATATTCTTGAGAATGTTCTAAGCAACTTTAGGGATCGAGTTTTCAGTAACTTAATTAGTTTTGGTGAAAACAAAATAAAATGTTGATATGCATGCTAACATTCAACGAAAAAGCCAATATCTCTTACATTTTATTATTTTTTTTAAAGTATTGAGTTTACAGCAAAATGGGTCCCTAATTTTGTTACATGGTTTATATAAAATGGAAGTTATTAGTGAATAATTGTGGAATGAGTAGCATTTTGAATGCACTAATGTATCGAAAAAATACAAACTGAGAAAAACCACTTTAAAGTTTATAATCCTAAAAAAATTATAATAAGCTTAAATAAACTTAAAATGCCACTTTAAGATTTTAGTTATATATTTTTCTTTAAAATAAAATTGCATTTTTGTATTTTTTATAAATGATCAATTTTTAGAGAGTATTAATTGCACAAGAAAGTTAAAGAAAATATTAAAAAACTGGTTTTTTTTTTGTCATGACAGAAATTTTGTATTTTTTTCTTCATGTAATATTGAAGTATTATATTTGTATGAAAAAACATATGAGGAATAAGAACTGAAATAATGAAATTGTTACTATAAAATGCCCTAGTTCAAAATTTTACATGCACACATTTCACAAATATAAAAAATTATATTATTGTTATGCCTTGATGAAATAGATCTTCTCTTTTTAAAATAGATTTTTTTTTTATCAAAACGCGTTTTTTAATAATAAAGGGAGCGTGTACGAATTGAATAATTTGTCAATTTACATTTTTCAAATGAAGTTTTATCTAACTTCTAACTTTCCGACATGTACAAGTAATATATCAATCGAAATATAACACAATGCAAAGTTAAATAATAATAATAACGGTTGTGCTGTCATTTTGGGGGTACCAAGCCCTCTTAATCAGTAATTTAAAATTTCCAATTAACTGGAGCGTAATGATTTGCTAATATTATTTTTAGCTGCTGAATAAAAAGTGTGTAATTTCTAGCTATTTATATTTTTTTTTGTCCAGTTGCTTATTATAGAATTTCCAAAAAGTAGAGAAAGCCCTCGTGTAGCTGAACAGTGCGACGTTAATATTCAATCAATCAACCAAAAAGTAGATGCATAAAATTTGTATTCTTTTGGGATCCCGATATAACGAATAAAATGTCCGGTCCCTATGAATTCGTTAAATTAGGGTCCGACTGTATAATATAGAATATAGCTGCATTATTTGAAAATACTGAAATAAATTTTGAATGTCATTACGGAATTAGTCGAGGAAAAAGAAAAAAAACCGATTCACATTTAAGAATTACAATCAGTGGCTTAACCCTTTATCTACCGCATTATGATTTACTGCAGTTTTTTTCAAGCATTTTTTTTTTTTGAATTACTACATTGAAAATTAAGGGATATACATAAACGAAATACTCAACTTTGGGAAATTTAATCCGTTAGAGCTAATTAATTAATTAAAGATATTCCACTGTAAAATTAATTATATACACTGTTCACTTAAAATAAATAGTGATATCGTTCTCTAAGGTTTTCATTAACATACAAAAAAATAAGACCCTTACCTTTTGACATTAACTATTTTTTCGGAACAAAACTGACAATCTTCGCAATCCGATCAAAATGCCAGCTTAAAAAGCAATTTCTGCTATAAAACTATTCGCCTCTTTCCCGTTAAAATACTCATCATAGAACCCATGCTGCCATATATCTTTGAAAAGTGGATTTAAAAGAATATTCCTGCAAAGTATCGTCAGAGTATTCGTAAAAAGGGTTATTCTATGTAATTTTAAAGTGAGTGGTACTTAAATTTTTATTTGTAGTATTTTAAAGTACCGTCGGTAGATAACGGGTTAAAAGCAATGCTCTTCATTTCTTACGATAATTATAATATTATTACTTGAGCATTAACTAAAAGGTTAAATTATTTAAGATTTTATCCCCAGAAACATTAATTCTATTTCCTCATATTTCCTTTTTTTTCTTTTCTTATATGACTAAAAAATTAATCTGCACATTTCCGCGAGAACAGAATTCTGCTAAGCTATATTTGTTCTTAAATTATTTCTAATCTAAAATTTCGCTTAGAATTTCGAATTCGGAAGATCAACATCTTTTTATAAGAAATGTAATTGGTTTTACGCTTCAGAGATATTTTTAAAGGATTTATTTCTACAGTATTTTTGATTAATTTGGCATTAGTGTTAACTTTTTAAGAAAACGTAAGGTTTTAGGCTTAAGGTTATAAGCGAATAATTTTTTTTTAAAAATGAAAAGGAATTAAAAGGTATGGGGATGAAATCTTTTGTAGAAAGGCATTTATTATTTTTCAAATATTAAGTAACAATTAGTGGATATTTTTAAATAGATAGAATAGTACTTTGATCGATTTTATTAGAATGTATTACAGGGGTACCTCCTGTACGCCTAATGGTGGACCAACCCTCATTATATAATTGTTCATACCCAGTAGCGCACACAAGAATTTTTCAAGGGGATCCGGGATCGAAAGTTCACCAATGTTGCATCATGTTCCTTTTGATTTTGTCGATCTTCGGGAACAAAACACAGTAAAAAACTAATTATTGAATAAATAATTAGCGTTAATTAATAAAATTAATCATTAATAACAAATACTTAATTAAATTTTACGTACTATATACTTAGAATTATAACCAATCGGAAAAAAAATCAAGAGCTTCGGGTCCTTAACCCTTGTGTGCGCCTACTGGTTCATACCCATTGCTCAGTTGTAAAACTGCACTTTACATGTCAAATTCATCACTGAAGCTGCATCGTCCAACACTTCATTTATGAAATCCTCAGATTTTGATAAACCTGCAGCTCTCGCAGCTTCCTGGTAGAGTATTTAATTCCTTTGACTGTAAAAAGTCTTCGTACGCAGCTTTCTTCTCACGCAATGATTCCAGTCAAGGCAAACGTTGATATATTTATCTGCGAGCTTGCAATAATGTACCATCGCAACCGTATTGGCGGTATTTTAAGAAACGAAGCACATGGTTGCCAATTCAGCGTGAATAACACATGCGTAATCATGGTTGCCAACGATCTAATATTTTAAAACATTTCTACTATGCATAGCTTTACTTAAATAAAAGTTCTAAGAAAATAATATGATGAACTTTTAAAAATGAGCGATAAAATGTTTTATTACATGGAAATTCATTCTACATTAACATTCTATATAACAAAATTATAAAATTAACGCAACTAACAGTTCCAAGACTTCAAAACAATCAATACAAAATAAATAAATAAATAAAATGGGGGAGAGTACTAGCATCTATACTATAAAGAATACTCAATTTTCACTTTTATCATCTTCAAACCCCTTAGTGTTAAAACTAACATGTAATTCATGCTATTTAAACTTTCCCAGAACAATAGTTGATAATTTGCAAAAGAACACATTAATTAAGTCGAGTTCAGAAATTTGTTTTCAATTAAACCTTAGAACCTTAAATATTTTTGAACTAAATAAAACTAATTATCTTAAAATTCGAATAATTTTTCACTCGGGAATAAATGCAGAACAATTTTTAACGAATTTCAAAACGTTAAAAACAATTAAGATTTATATTTATGATGTTCCGCAGTCCCTTGGCATCTTTGAAACAAAAAAGAATGCCAGACATTTCAAAACAAAAAAAAAAAAAAAGGGGAGGGGGAATAAAATGAATTATTTGTCTTTACGTCGGTGGCAATGATCGTGACGCAAGAACAAAAGCGTTTGGAATTCAGATCGTCTGCGGTAAATCTTCATTTTCCAGTTTTCGAAAACAACGGCTAGAGCATTGAAAAGAATAATAATGATGGAATGTATTTTTGCTCGTGAAAAAATCCAAACAATTCATTTTAAAACACATATGAACAGAGGTGGATTAAGTTAGTTGGGAGAACCCTGGCGGTAAAAGGTTTGAGGCCCACGGTTGATTGATTGATTGAATATTAACGTCGCACTGTTTATACACGGGGTTTTGGCGACGGACCACGAATTTTTTTGAACCATGGTAAATGACGGGACGACCCCCGAGCTGGCACCCCTCTCCTAACAAACCCCCACACCACACCAAGGGGAGGACGTTTCACCGAAGATTTAACGGGGCCCCCCACGCGGGGGTTTTTTACGGGGCCGAACTCGTGACAAGGCAAGCAACGGTCCGATACCTATACCACTGGCTACCGCGGCCTTTGAGGCCCACGGACTGAAGAGTCAAAACTAAAATAGTGAACAGATTCTTCGAACTTAAATTCTCAAAATAAAGTGTATAGCTAATAATAAAATTGAATGGCCCAAAATAAATCTTGACTTAAAAAAATAAACAAAAACCTTACTAAACAGCTTGCAATTTTGCAGTAAAACATTACGACTTGATATTTTTTTGGCAAATTCATCCATTTTTTTCCGTATCTATTTTGTCCAAAAAATCTGTTTTATATGTAACATGTCTAGGCTGTTCACAGCTTGTCTTCTCTCCCATAGTACTTCTTAAATAATTTTTAACGCGCCTTAAAACTGGAAAACGGTATTCTTAAAAATAGTTTTTAAAAGTATCTCTGCACTTTAGGGAAAGTCAATGCCATTTCTCTTGCAACTCGATAAATTTCAAGTGGGATTTTCATTGTATCTTTGTTTTCCTTTAAAAATGATAAAAATTGATCCAATACATCGTGAACATTAAAAGAATCAATATCGTCTTTATAAAAATCCGTTAGTTTCTGTATTAGCTTTATTTTTTAAATTTTAGGTAATAATCTCTCGTCAAAAAATACAGTTAAATGTTCTACAACAGTTTCGTATATAGTATCTAGCCTTTTTAATTTTGCCATTGTCCTTCGCATAAAGGACGGCGAACCATTGGCGCGTGACGCAATATTTTGGGCACGCCAGCGATCAAAATGGTTTTTGCACATTCTATTTCAAAATTACAAAGTTCACTATGAAGTTTTACGAACAAACGCAAGTGATTTGTCGCGGAACGGCTGGCAACACACTCGTTTGTTATTGTCTTGCCATAGTTACGTCATGGACTACAATTGCTTATGATGCAAAGTTTGTCTACGCGTAGCATAGTCAATTTCATTGACACAGATATATTTTAAAATTTGTGTTATTTAACGTGGCTAGATAAGCAAAAGAATAAAAAGAGCAAGATAGTATATGTGTAACAGAGAATTTCAAATTTGGTAAATCTAGAAATATGGCATTATTCTCAGTAAAGGCGACAAAATGGTGTGTGTTTTGTGTTCTGAAAAAGTGATATGCAGAACATCGTCTGTAAAATGGTATTTTGAAACAAATGGCAAATCCCCTTGTCAAAAAAGTGAACCACAGCAAAAATAATTAATTGGCATATGATTCCGAAAAAATCGATTGGCATATGATTCCAACTGGGCATGCATTATACTTAAAGTAATATCTACAGCAGTGGGGGGGGGTTTCCGAGGCCCGGGCCCCAAACCCCTTTTGATTTTTTCCGATTGATTAAAACTTTTATATAGTACGTAAAATTTAGTTGTTTGTTATTAATGAAATTTTTTAATTAATGCAATTATTTATTCAAAAATTAGTTTTTACTGTGTTTTGTTCCCGAAAATCGACAAAACGGGGGAATGGTACAAGAATGGCGAACTTTCGATCCCGGCCCCCCTCCCCCCCCTTAAAAAATTCCTGTGTCCCCACTGTCTTGCAGTCCAATACGATTTTTTTTGTATCCATCTGCAGCAACAGAATTTTACATTAATGTTATTTTAATTCGAATTACCGTAAAACTAAAACATTTCAACATACAGTGCAAAAAAGGTATTTTTTTGTAGTAAATGGAATTTTTTGTGTTCCCGTATTTAGTTTTTTTATTTTTCCTATAATCCCAAGTTAAAATTATTTACGGTAGCTATACCCCTATTAAACACTTTTTAGAAAAAAAAGGCACGTTGATCCATAAAGGTTTGCCACCCCGGCATATGACATAAAATGAATTTTTTGGGAACCCCCTTTTTTTTAAAAAAAAACGACTTTTTTAAACCCTGTTTTTCCGTTTTTTAAAAGAGCCCCTTTAAAAAAGGAATAGCCATTGTCGATAGCTATGTCTTGGGGGGGTTTCCGGGGTTGGGGGGGATTATCGGGAAAGGGTAACATTCATAATTTTTAAAAGACTTTTTTTAAGAATTTAACTTAAATTTTATATAACAACAAACTTATATTAATGAGAATAAAAACCAAAAGTAGGCCGTTTTAAATAAATCAGATCCCGGGGAATTTGATCACTTATCAATATAACTAATTAGATTCCTAATCTCAATTCAATACTTTACTAGCGTTCAGAAATAATCCTCCTACCTTGGTTGAAGGGTAAACGATACTGATGTTTCAGATAGACTGATGTTCGGGGCAATGCTGTTTTATATATTAGCGAGGGTGGGCGTCTCCGTGGTTTCGAGTAGGCCGTCAAAAACACTTTCCCAAATGTTCCACATGCTTTTCTAAGATTGCCATTGATTCGCACTAAACTTTTTATCCTTTTAAAGGTTATATATTTGCATTGTTGTTGTTTTTCTTTTAGGGAATTTGGGGTTAAAATTTTTCCCATTAATCTTTGTCAAAGAACATAGGAGTTATGTTAGAAGAAGAACGCGAGAGATGCACAGCTTTTTCCCAAAATTTTTCCAAATTCATTTGAAGTTTTGATAAAATTTTTCTAGATTTTTTTAAAAAAGACCCTTTTTTAATAATTCAAATCAACTTTTATTGCAATGATTTGCTGGTAGCATTTATTCTCTGGTATTCCAAATCACGGTCATTAGGTAAATTTCATGTTTGTCCATCTGTTTCAAAAGGGAAGTTGCCGCCAGTAGTGTTGCCTTTTTCCCTCATTAGTATCACGGATTTCGAAGCCAGAACATCTCTTACATGCCTACAACCAAGTCTTAAAGCTCTTTCGGCATTCGCTTTAGCTGACCATCATGTACCTGAAACTTTTTTCAACTATATTGCATGTTTACACTTTTCCAGAATTGTGTTTAATATTCGCCAGCGATGGGTTGATAAACTCAACTCAACACTGTGTCAACTCATCAGTGGTTAAGCAACAGTTTATTGGAGGGACAAGGCTTACTGTGCCCATCTCAGTTTTCGTGAACTTGGGCACTGAGGTGCAAAAGCAGATATTTCAGTCAGGTGGTCAATCTGGCGCGAAACCCCCTTGTTTAGTTCCCAAGTAAGCCTGGTACTCATTTTATCGGTCCATTGAAGGGATGAAACGCTGAATGGACCTTGCTCAGCGCGGAATTTGAACCCCCGGGCTTGTGGGGGATACGCCACCCCGGCCACGGGGGAAAGGGTACAGAAAAATTTTGAAAGTATAAAATGTTTAATCACATCGTTTTAACTTTTTCCTACAAAATTTTCTACTAAATTTAAGGAGTCATTGGAACACTTGGACTGTTCTTTAATATGTGACTGTAGATCTGAGTACTACCTGACAAGGGGGACACAAGGGGGGTGTCCTAGGTTGGGAAACCCCCTTAAAAACCCTTGATTTTTTCCTCGATTGATTATAATTTTAAGTGTATAAAAAGTAAAATTTAATTAAATTTTTGTTTTTAATGATTAATTTTATTAATTAATACTAATTATTTATTCAATAATTACTTTTTTACTGTTTTGTTCCCAAAATCGACAAAATCAAAAGGAGCATGATACAAGAATGGGGGATTTTTACTTAAACCCCCCTTAGAAAATTTCGGTGTACTACTGCCTGGACATATTGGACGAATTATCAAACGATAGTCTTCTATAATTTTTAAAATCCAATCCAAATTTAGCTAAAAGTTCTAACACTTGCTGTTCTAAATATGAAGA
Organism: Trichonephila inaurata madagascariensis; assembly: GCA_019973955.1. Classification (NCBI taxonomy): domain Eukaryota; kingdom Metazoa; phylum Arthropoda; class Arachnida; order Araneae; family Nephilidae; genus Trichonephila; species Trichonephila inaurata. Next base: position 16,225 of record BMAV01021247.1, on the reverse strand, counting down.
ATATACCCTTCTGTGCGTAAAAATTGTACATACCTTATGGTATAAATTGCTCAAGTTTGAGTTCCCCTGGCGGCCGCCAGGCCCGCCAACCACCTAATCGGTCTCTGCATATGAATTGTTTTTAGATTTTTTTCATAATTGTGCTAGCTATTAACTGCTCACTTTGCTGGGTTTTTATTACACTTTTCAAGACTATATATGGTTTTATAGTTATTTTTTTAACTAAGTAGTCCTACGATGAAGCTTTTAAATGCATTGAAACATTGATTCAGGATCTAAATATCTGAAACGGAAGTATATTTATCTTAAGCGATTCCGTAAGCTTCCACTTCAGAGTCTATTTCTACAAACTCCATTTTGGAGAATCTCTAATCAACAAGAGAAACATACTTGCCAAACTCCAAATCTGCAGGTGCAATAGCTGAAAAATGGGAATTTTTTGTCCTCTTAGGGAGACTATTTCAGGGAAACCCGCGTGGTCTTAGCAGATCTCTACCCAACAAAAGAAATATGCCTGACAAATTTCATGTTCGTAGTTTGAAGATTTCGTGATGAGTGAGTCATCTTTCTCCTATTTACAACATTAATTTTAACTTTTAAAATAAAATGCTGAATATTTTGGTGGCAATAAACATAATCAAGCATCATTATTTTACGTCATTCGTTAGAGATTAAAGGCAAAAACATGGAAAACCTGAGTAATTGCGGAAAAAGCTAAAAGCATATTAAAGCATGTTCTTTGTGGTTATTGACAAACTTCAATCGACCAGTTGCTAAATTTCAACAAATTTCAGCAATGGGCTAATTTCATGATGGTCACATGATAAATGCTATCAGCGTGTTCTCCAAATTCAAAACTGATAGTAAACGTGTACTGTTCTACTTGTAAAATGTAAATATGTGACTATGGTTGGCTTGGTGGCTTACAGGTTGCATGCCCACCTCGTAAGTCCAAGATTACGGGTTCGATACCAGCTGGAATCGATACATTTTCTGGACGCGAAAAGCATGTCGTATGATTATGTGTCAAGTAAAAGATCACTTGAGTATCAAATTCGCTTCGGTACTCACGACAAAATCAAATCATGGCAATATTTAACATCCGCGACGAGAGGTTCAATTAAATAAATTAAAGCGTCGAAATTTGGTAGCGGGAGCCGCTACTAGATGGTGCAACCAATGAAATGGCTCATATACTTTGGGATCAGCAGTTTCTGAAAAAGCTTAGCTGACAAAATGCAGCTCATTTGAGAGAGAAAAAAAGAGATATAAATTTATGTGACGTCATTGTCACATGAACTGATTGGCTGAAACATGTGTTTGTAGTTATGTGACTATAACCAGGGCCGGCTCTAGCAGTTTTGCCATCCTGGACAAAAATAGGAAATAACTTCCCTCTCGCTAAAGCAATATATATATATATATATATATATATATATATATAATTATAAAAGATAAATTTTTCACATAGGTATATACACCTATAAAACTTGAATAATTCTTGCGAATTAAAAGGAAGCATAACTATATTATATATATATATATATATATATATATATATATATATAAAATTATAAGTCTTAAGAAATACATAAAATAGTTCGAAATCCAGCGCGCATAACTACACTTTATTATTTCAAACGAATAAAATGTAAAAGAAATATCCCATTCAGCAGATCAATTTCTTCGAAAGAGAGTCTACTGATGGTAGGGATTAAAAGCGTTTATTTTAAATTTATAGTAACTACACTCAAGACCAAAACGAAACATTTTCTTGTGGCTCTCTATCTACTAATAATTCTCATAACTCTTGTTCCCTTTTGGATATCTGACACCGGACATTGTATGGGTGAAAGGAATGTCCGCTGTGACTACATTCCTGGATGGGGAGAAAGTCTAGCGAAAGATGCGTAAACATATCAAATTTCATGATTTAACATATACTCCGGCCTCGAACCCTCAGTACAAAAGAAAACTGACATTTTAAACATACAGAGTACAAAATAAGGAAATAAGATACGTTACATGAAATACCGAATTCCCACCCAATAATATTTCAGAAAATATATCAAATTTGTTTGTAACAAAAAAATATTTTCCAAATCCGATCGAAATGCCGCCCTTAAAATTTGACACCCCGGGCAGGTGTCCGGTTTATCCGTCCCTAGAGCTGCCCCTGCTATAACGTAACATGAATCCGCCCATTATCCTCGGGATGGCATCAAATAAGTTGCCATAACTTGTAAATTCTTTGGCGATTTATCTCTGGCATGCAGATAACATTTGGAGATAAATTGCTGAAAAAACGTAAGATTACCTTGCTTCTCTAGTGATATATATTTCAATATAATCCAGTTATACCATTAGAACTACTTTTAAAATTGAGTATCGTCTTCAAAATGAAAAAAAAAATGTCTTTCAGAGTTCCAAAAAACATCTAGAACCGAGAATTTTATCTTTTTTCTAGGAAACAGTTGATATCGAATAGTTTACGTTGATATGCCGCTTGGTCTATTTCCAAGATATTACTTTAAAAAACCAACTGCTGGTATCAGCAACATAAATTGGAATTCATGAGCTTTGAAAATCATATATTTTTGCCCTATTATGTAATATTTGGCTACGCAAGACGCTTCAAATATTTCTTGAATTTTGACAGTCATAATTTTATTCTGAAACATCTAGTATTATTTCCAATAAAAACTTTCAAATATATCGTTATGAACAAATATTGTTAAAATATTATCGATGATACTGCATGTGACACAATGAAACTCGCAGCAAAGCCAACAAATATTCAACATCGCGGATAAGAATCAACGGATATTGTATGTTTAAAATAAGTTTTTGAAGAGTTTCCAAAAAAAATTCTACGCTTGTTAAAAAAAAAGTTTGTACTGAGCAGTATTATTTCCATACATGTTTTGAATTACATTTTTATTATGTCTGATTCTTTACTACATAGAAAAAAATTTTTCAAAAACGACAAGATCGTAAAAATTCAGAAAGGGCGTAACAGTAAAATCTATCGCATTTAATCGGTAAAATAAGATTGTATAAATAGAAAAACATACATAATTCCACTAGAATTATTCGAAATTATTGGTTTTATCCTCAAAGAACAGCCTAAAACACATTCGATCTTTCTTTTTTACACGATTTTTATGATTTCTCAAACGGAAGTAGACTCCATTGAATATACCCAATAAAACGCAATAAGAAAAGTAAAGAAAATCTACGAAAATCTATAAATTTAAAAGCGAATATAAATCTACATTTGGCTCGAGGGGCCGCGTTGTGGAATCGAAGAACACCGGAAGCCCACACCTTTTTAAAATGGTGGCATTCATTAGTTAACGTCACATCTCGGAAAAAGTATTAACTATACGATAACAAATCATAAAAAATTCTAATCAATTCCTATTTAGGTTAACAAAGAAAATTTTTATTTTAGTTAATTAAATTTAAATAATGAATTAATATTTGAAAAAACTGTATGAACAATGTTCAGTCCGTAATTGTATCTATCTATTGTCGCGAATGCCATCCACCGACTGAGCACCTCCGCTAATGTTTTGATGAAATCCTCCGCAACAGTTGTTGTAACTTCCATCTTGGAACAGCGTGCAAATAGCACCGTCTCGAAAAAAAACAAATTACAGTCCAAAGGTCGCATCGTTCTTGAAAAAACACAAACCAACATTTGCTTACGAACATTTGCTTAACACAACAAACAATAAGTGTCATCTGCTACAATATTAAAAAAATATATTAGAAGCCAAAAAATTCGTTAGAAAACTTTACTGGCACCATTTGTTGCTGTTAGTTCTAACTATGTCAGAAATAACGCAGAATAAATTTAAATTAAAAAATAAAATTTAATGATTTAATATTTGAAAAAACTGTATTAACATCAAGTGTCATCCACTGCAAGATTAAAAAATGCATTTGAACTTCGGTGGATGGATAAAAAGTATTTTATTAACGATTTTAAAAATATATACATAAATAAATAATATAATAAGATACCAAGTGAAAAAGTTGTATAACCTACAATGCCAAAGAAGAAAGAAATTGGAGTTCAGGAGACAAAAACAAAAGTAGATACAAAAAGAGTCTTGGGACTAAAATAGAGACGTATTATGATTTCTAGAGCTTTCGCTAAATTAGGCTAGTGATTTAGGGTTAAGCAATGCTTTATGAATCCACCTTCCCCGTACAGCAAAAATTTTCGACTTAATAGAAAAAAACCGAGCAATGTTGAAAAGTTAAGCCTATTTTTAACACACGTGGATGATAAACCAGACAGTAAATATGGAGAGAGTGAACCAATAGTAGAATTGAAAAATCAGTAAATATGTTAAATGAAAAAGTTGCTGTTTGATGCAATTTATTTTTACTGTGCTAATTTCATATCATCAATAGCTACAAGCACATTTTATTGCAGAATTAGTTTGATGAAACAAATGTACTCTACATCACACTTTCCAACAATTATTTTGAAATCAGAAGCGAGATGGTTTGTTGAAGTTCTCATCACAGCCTGCAAGTTTATGTTAAGCAACTTGCATTTATATTTACCCTTGTTGATCTTTGAGTGAGTGAGTGAATATTATCTTAACACTATTCAGCTACTCGAGAGCTTTTGGCAATGAACCTCGTAATTTTGAACCAAGGTCAAGTGACGAGGACGACACCAGATCTGGCACCTCCTCTCCTAACATCCCCACCATATCAACGAGAGGACGTTTGAGCTTTGACAGATTTAACGTGCATTCACTGCCCCCTACACGGCGGGTCTTCAGCAGTACTGGATCTTCATGCAAAAACTTGACTTAAATATAGAGTACATTTTCTCATATTTTGTTTGCTGACTATATTGGAGGGCTACACAAAATTTTTTTTGCGGTCCTTTTATTCACCCATTTCTGATCAACACAATCTACAGGAGCGTAGTTAACGCCTTGTCGGAAAAAGGCCCAGGAGGAATTTCGATACAGGGCCCATTTAAGACTAGCTACGCTAGCTGGTCATACTATCTGCATCATTTTTTTTTCATGTTTGGAAAATAAGCGAGGAGAGAAATTCGCCTAAGGTACATGATCGTCGACCTATGTTTTCCGTTCAGGAAGAAAAGCTGACCACATGAAGATCATATGCATTCAGACATCTCCACGACTGCCTGGAAGTTTTACTAACTATTCAGAAACAGAGTTTGACTCTGACTTTAAAGAATCTGAGACACTTTTGTTTCAAAATAAAAGCACCATTCAAAAAACCCAAAATTTAACAGATTAAAATCTCTTATACAAGGTTAATAAAAAAAATGTTGGAAGAAACGTTTTTAAGGAAAAATGCCTTTTTTCTCGAGATTAGCATATCTCTGTACAAGTCGACCTTCTTTCTTTTGCACCTTAACCGGTTTGCCCGTAAATCAAACTGGCTACCAAAAGCTAGACACAACTAGTTTGCTCGTATGCTGCACGGATACGGACATTTTCTTCTTTCTACCTTTGACTTCCACATATTTTTAATTCTTACAGAGGGATTATTAGTGTTAGTGTTTTTGTAGGCCGTATCACTCGTACACGTTACGAGCAATTTTTCGTGCAATTTTTACTCAGTTGCCATAGCAACGGCTTTCAAAGTTGCTTGAAATTCCAGCCAATAATGTTCTTCGGCACCCTACGTCAAAAACAAGATGGTGGCTTCGATTTCGTCAAACGCATCAGATATGGCGTATAATATTTTAGTGGTGTATAATATTTTAACGGCGTATAATATTTTAAACAGAATGGTGCTCCATTTCTGTTTACGCCCATCAATAAAAGCGCGAGCGAAATAAAAGAAATAATTTTGGATGTTCATTCGCCGAAGCAGAAAAATCGGCGAGTAATTTTTCAATGTGGAGATAGAGTGCGGCTGACGTCAGAACTTGTCGTTTTGTTTACGGCAACCCTTCACCCTCAGATAGGACGAAAAATCAGTCCAAAAAGTAGCACCAAAAATGTACGTGTGATACGGCCTTAAGAGATGCAGTTTATCGATGGTACTGAAATACATCTCATTCGAGATTCTTTTTGGTAAATGCGGGAATTTTCATTGAAGGCAGGAATTTAGATTCTTGAAAATATTCAATAAAGAACAGGGCAACGTGTAATTTGTTGCATGGAGAAGAAATGGAAAGATAATCCAAAAAAGCCAATGTTATCTCTATCCACATCGCAGTGTAAGACTGAGTATTACACTATGCTTCAAATTGTGTGTGCATATATCTATGCCAACAGACACAAAATCATCAATCGTTTGAAAAAGAGATATGGACATGAAATTTTTGTGAGTATGAGAGAAAATCTTTTAAGATGTATGAAACGTTCTCCATACTATGCAGAGTGTACTTATGAAAAGCAAACATTTAGGGGTTTCTGTGTTCCACAATTATATAAAATAAAAAAGTAGTGTGGAAACTTTAAAATTGAAAATCAAAACAAAATTCTTCCTTTTTCACATTCTGTTATACAAGTATTATGCTTAGTTATACTCAATAAGAAAAAAATTTGCCTTTTTTTGGAACATTTTGCGCAAAAAATTGACCACTTATGGGGTTTAAAAATTTACAGAAACTTTTAGCTTATACATGGGGAAATATACAGTATCTTTATTTAATACTTTTTCAAATTTATTTTTGTGAAAGCTTATGCGGATGAAGTCCAATACTCCTATGTGTAAATAAATATGTATATGTACCCCAAATCAATAAATTGCAACTCCACGAAATTTGCAGGAAGACTGTGCAAATAAATGCTTATAAGAGAAGTTCTCCGAAATGTATATTAGCGCGTATCTGTATCTCTTTACCACAATAGACATTAGTTCCTGATTTATTGCCCTCATAAGCTAGCTCTACTACGCGATAGTTAAAGTTTACATCCCTGCTAAAGCGAGGGATGTACGTAAATAAACAGCCAGATTTGGAATCCTGCGGCGTTTTATCGATGCTCACGCGAGGTGAATCAGAACGATAGGAGGGGGGGAGCGATTTGTCAATGTTTGTCCCTGCACTCATACATACTTTACATTCTTCAATGTACTGTGGTCACGGAATAGTGGTTCTCCATTTTACAGGTGAATAAATATAGAGGGGAATGTCGTTGGGTGTAGGTCAAGAGTCGGGGTGGACGAAGATTGATGAGGGTGGCTGACGAAATTAAGCCAGAGAACTAGTGGAGTTGAATCGAGGTTCGTGCGTAATTGTGAAATAATTAGTAATATTTGAGTGAGAGAGTGAGTTATATTTTACATTGCTTTATAAAGCTGAATAAGGACTATTGGCAACGGATCTCGTAATGTTGAACCATGGTTAAGTGACGAAAATGATGAAGACACCCGTGCTGATAACTTCCTCTCCTAACTTCCACACCACAGCAACGGGAAAACATTGAGCCTCGGCAAGTTTAAGGTATCCAAATACCCTAAAATCATGATTTTTTAAAAAACTACTTTTTTTTATGACTTTATTTTATAGGTCATCTTATTAGCTTTATATAAATACCCTTTTCATTTTCTATTCACCAGAACAAAACCTACAAGTGTTTTAGTATAAGCAGATGCCGTAACTTTACATAAAATGTCAAACTTTAAAATGCGTTTTACTCGAAATGTGTGTGTGTGTTTTTTTAAAAAAAACTCTCTAACGGGGACAGCGATTGCTCAAAAAGTTTTGAAAATAATTGGCTGAAATTCTTTGTGTGTGTTCTGTATAACAGTAGAAGTGTTTTAACATTCAGATTTATCAATCACCGTTTTATTACAAAATTTACAGTTCTTTATATGAATATAATCACTTTTTTTAAGCAATTGCATATAATAATTAAGATAAAGTGCTCCAGTTATTGTAAAAATTAAAATATCTCTTATCCTGAAGGTCATTTGAAAAAGGGATAGCAAAGGAATACATCAAAAATGAACAAATGAGACTTTGTTCATTTATTATTTGTAACGAGCAGGCACCGTTTATGTAATTTTTTGTCAATTTTTACCCATTTTTTTCCGTTTAAGTAGTAATAATTGATTTTTCTTTCCTTAATTTTAGCCTTTTTTTCTTAAAATGTGCTAAATAAATCTAAAAACCACAAAAAAAAAATCTCCACATCACCATTTTTTAAAAAAAATTGTCGCAAGTTGTCGGATACTTAAAGAGCAGCAGTTTTTCTACACGGGGGATCTTCCACCGTGATCTTAGACCACTAGGGTACCACGGCTACGTAATCTTTGAGGTCGGCTCGGTGGCTTAGAAGTATATAGAGTGCTCACTTCGTAAGCCTAAGGATGCGGATTTGATCCCCGTTGGAGTCGACAGATTTTTCTGAATCCGAAAATCGTAAGCACGCATGTCATATGATCATGCGGCATGTAAAAGATCCAATGAGTATCAATTTAGGTCTAGTATTTTCGGCAAAATTTACGAGACGAGAGTTTGAATTAAAGTTAAATTCAGCACATGAAAATTTGGTAGCGAAAGCGGCCTTTAGATGGTGCCACTATTGCAATGGCTCTCATTTGGGGATTTGCTGTGACTGCAAAGGCTTGTTTGCAAAATGCACAATGCACTTAAAAACTAGCAATCTTTGAACATATGTATATAAATTCACGATAGGGAGCAGATGTATGCTTCATAACAGTAAAATATTGGATGGGATAAAAATTTATCTATATTTAATATGAATCTAGTAAAGACCTTCATTATCATTATTATTAATATTTTGTCATCTTTTGGATGCACTGTGACGTCTCTCGCGTCCTTCTTCTAACATAACTCCTAAGTTCTTTGACGGCCACGATTAATGGCAAAACTTTTCCAACCCAATACCAAGAAGAGAAACGGATCGAATATGCAAATGAGATATACTTTAAAAGAATAGAAGCTTTGATGAGATAGAGCGGCAAGCCTAGAGATAACTTAGTGTGGAATCATTCGGAACAAGTGTTAGTCGTCCTATAGCTCTGGAAGAAGGATACGTTCATCTCAATTAAAATATAATAAAGATTAAGAAAGTCTGAATCTTCTCATCTAAAATTACGTAATAGGTATTACTTCAACCTATGAAGGAAGGTGAAGTCTATATTTGAAGAAAAAGTAGAATTTCCACAGGATTAACATTACATGTGTGAATTCAAAATGGCTGACAGAAAGGAGCCATTTTGAATTCACACATGTAATGTTAATCCTATGGAGGTGTAATCCAACTTAAGGAGGAAAGTTTTCGATGTAGATATTTAAATAGGAAGACTTCAGAATACACAACCTTTGAAATTGACGAAATAAAAAAGAACACTGCATATATTAAGGTATCCGACTATGTTCGGAGCCGTGATTTTGCAAAAGCATATAAATGGATACTATTTATGATATTTAGTGTCACTTAAAATAGAAAATGCATATAAAATTGTTTTAAGAATAGTATTACAATAAAAAATTATTCAAGTACACTATTTTGACAAAAAATGAACATAGAATGACCCATTTTCAAAATATTCTCCTTTTGTGAAAAATGCTTCTATTGTGTAATAATATTTTTCCTGTATATAACTCAGATCTCTGTACAGAGGCTCAACTAGAGAGAATTTTTTAAATATATAACTTAGAAGTGGGTTTATCCATGTTTTACAACAACAGAGAGGAGAACATTTAAGAAAAAAAAAACGCTGATCATTATTTCAATGGGTTTTAACTCTGAAAATGTGAATTTTTCAAAAATCATAGTTGAGCCTCTGTACAAAGCTCTGAGCTATATACAGGCAAAATATTATAATAGAAGCCTTTTTCACAAAGGAGAACATTTGAAAAAGGTTATTCTAAGTTCGTTTTTTGCCGAAATATTGTATTTAAATAATTTTTTTTGTCAAAATGTCCTTAAAACAATTTTATACATGTATTCTAATCTAAGTGACACTAAATATCATGAAAATTATCCATTTATGTGTCTTTTTAAAATAAACGCTTCCCAACGTAGTCGGATACCTTAAGCAACACAATTCTTTTGCATTTTGCTGGAACATTCCAATCAGTGTAACTCATTCTCTCCGAAATCAGTCAATGTCATTAGCAGTGCCAAAAATTCTTCATAAAAGATTAATCGCGATGAATTTTCAAGATGGCTGACGCAAATCCATCAGGTAAGTAACTCCAACCACCCATCGCATACCTTGCTTGAAAAGGGACAAAAATGGAGCGAAACATATTTTCGCTGTCGAACATTGGACAATAAAGGGACCGAGTAAATAACAAAAGGCGGTGATTCATCATAACGTCGGAGATGGCGCAACATCCCAGAATTCTTGGCGATCATTTGTCTTGGGGGATGAGTATTGTTTTTTCGTTGCATTGTACTTGGGGAGAATCAAATGAATTTCACTCCCTGATGGGGAAAAATGCGAGGGAAAAATAGAAAAAAAAAGTCTAAGGATATTTTGATGTTATTTTTTGAGTTAAACTTTAGCTGGAATTTGGTTATGAAAAATGCGGAAACAATTGATGAGATTTATGATTGTGTGTGGGATGTGTTAATAATTAAAGTATAATACTTTCCACATAATCATTCTTCTTCATTCTTTTCATTTTATTTAAGAATTTCAGAACCTGCTACCGATTTTTGGAGAGGAAAATGGTTCAATATTTTTTAACATTTGCAGTGTAACGTACAAAAATATAGGGGGCCTGATGGGATACAAAGATTTAGATATTGCCCTGATTATTAATATTTATTGTATTCAAACTGTTTCAATTAGACACTTTTTTTCGATGAATTATAAATATTTTTAAAAAATTTTTATAATACAATATACTTCAGTAAATTTCACCAGGTGCCCATTTGGTAGCTCTGAAAATATCTAATTAGTATTTCAGTTTCTACCAAGTGTTCTTTAACATGTCTTCCACTATACAAGCATGCAACCTTGTAAAGGATCTATACGCGTTTTTTTTCCAATTAATCCTCTCGGGAAATCTTTGGGCTATCAATTCACAACCAACCCTTCGGAAGAAGATAACCATGATATTTAAATTAACTTACTATATATAGTTGAGGTTTTCTAGCTTGAGAGAGAGTAGGAGAGAAGATATACTCGAGTCAGGTGAGATTGCTTCTGAAGGTATAATATTACAATTATAGTGATTTGATTCTTATTAGGAGGAAACCTTTAAGTGACGATTGTTCACTAGGATTAATTTGATATATTAAATCGGATGACAGATTTGATCCTTTATTAAGGTAAGGATCAGGTTTGATAGTCTCCAAATCATTCGCGTTTTAACGTCGTTGTTCCACTCTCACGGTTAACACTGAGACATTCTCTTACTATTATTAGTTGAAATTGTGTCTGTTCTTTGTGTGGTAAATAAATAGATTAATTGGATCTTGTCGAGTGTTTCTTCCCTTCCCCGTGTTTAATAGTGGCTTCACTCACTCTTTAGGGCTGTCACTTCTAGGAAGATCCTTAAATTTGCTTATTTCTTCAAACATTTTATGCCATCCCTTCATTGATTTTCCACCAGGAGGTTTGCTTCCATAAGACTGGTGAAAATAACACTGAACATAAATAAATGATTCAGTTTCGTAAATCCAAAGCCCACATTGGATTCTCTCTTAAATTGAAACCATTTCAGCAACATAAAAAAAATGATGTTATTACAAATGTTTTCCCGGTTCACTCTTAAACGAGCATTCGCACCCCATATACTTAACAATAAAATAACATAAACTAAACTATCCAATGGTACGGAATTTACATTATTGCATTAAATGATTATTTTGTAATGAATTTTTATAATCGAAACAAGACCTTTGGTTCCCTCTATAATTTTAAAACAATTATTATTTTTCACTCTTCTAATTTTATTTAAAATAGAAATGAAATTCAGAACCTACTACTAATTTTCAGAGACACAAATGATTGAATATTTTTGAACAATTGAAGTGTAACGTACAAAAAATATATTAGTACCTAAAAGTAAACGTTCTTTAAAGGCAAAGACAAAATTATATGCAACATTGTTTCAGATTGTCTGTAATATTTTAGTTATACCGGGTGTTTCTAAAAGAATATCGAAGTTTCAACGCTTTATAATATTCATTACATATAACCAGTGGCGGCGCAAGGGGGTCCGGGTCCAGACCCCCAAAGCCCTTGATTTTTTTCCGATTGATTATAATTCTAAGTATATAGTACGTAAAATTTAATTAAGTATTTGTTATTAATGATCAATTTTATTTATTAATGCTAATTATTTATTCAAAAATTAATTTTTTACTGTGTTTTTTTCCCCCAAAAACCCCCAAAAAAAACAAAGGAGCATGATACAAGAATGGTGAATTTTTCGAATCCGCCCCCCTCCTGAAAATTTTGTTTGAGCTACGATTAACATATTAGTATGATTCATACAAAAAAGAAAGAGCAACTGAAACAGTTCTTTTGGGGCATGGGGGCGCAAAATTGCTTTTTTTCCCCTTTTTTGCCGATCAACCCCTGTAAAAAAAATGGAGACAGTAAACGAAAGCGTTTTGTGTTTTCCTGTTTAAAGAAGAATCGCTAATGCGTAACGAGCGCCGTATTTTTCGGTTGTCAACTTCCAAAATAATAACATTCTTAGGTGGGATATCAGTTTGAAACAATTGGTTTTTTTGTGGGACGAAAGGCTGTAATGGAACCAACTGTAACTGGTTCTCCCCATTTTTGGTTTCCTTTTCAACTATGGCTGCTTCCCCAATTTGGGAAGGGAACCAAAAAATTTTTTTTTGGCAGCCAGATGGGATTACTTCCCATCCACACGCGATGGTTAAATATCACTGTACCCAACCAAAGGTTTACCGCATTGATTCATTGAATTTTAACGTCGCACTGTTCAGTCACGAGGGTTTTTGGGCGACGGAACCCGTTTTTGAACCAGGGTCGGGACGTGGACGACACCTGGGCGGCACCTCCCTCCCAATTTCCACACCACCCAAGGGGGGACGTTTCATTCGACAGATTTAACGTGCACGCTGTCCAACGGATGGTTTCCGCAAAACTTCCCAATGTTGTATGCAGGGCCCCCCATGCTCAACCGATCCGACCCCATGTGACTTTTTGGGTGTAGGGGTTCATGGATTGTGTGTACGTTCCTCCTCTACCGCTACCTTTCGCAAAGAACAGGAGGAAAAAGTGTTACAAAAATTTCCCCCGACACACTGAAAAAAATTTGATGAACTCGATATCGACTTGGTTTGTCCTGTGACGAATGGGGTCATATTGAAATTTTTAAACTTTTTGGTAAAGCTGTTTCAGTTACCTTTTATTCAAATGAATTATAGTTTCTTATATGTGATTAAAATATAAAACATTAAAATTCATATTCTTTTTGAAACACCGATAATTTTTTTAAAGGGGGAAATGTTCAACAAACAAAAACAATTTGAAATAAATAAAAGCAGTAAACGGGGGGAAACGGCTAAAAAGCGGGGAATTTTTTACTTTTCAAAGTTTTCCTTTTAAAAAATTTCCTCGTAATTGTATTAACCCGGGAACGCCGCGGGGTCACCTTTCAAGGGGAAATTTTTTTAAATTTAGGGAAAAAAGTTTTTTTTTTTTTCCCAAACCTTTTGTTTATCTTTCTATATGTATTCTTAAAAAAGGGAAATTTAAAAATTTTCCATCTTACTGAAAAAAGAAAAAATGTTTTTTTCAGCCGGTCCAAAATTTATTTTTTCTTAAACTTAAATATAAAAGCAAATAAGATTGTTTGGGAAATTTTTTATTGCAACCAACAACATTATTGAAACGTAGCACTGGTTGCCAACAGGGGTGCGACAAGAGAAATTAAGGTTGTCTCGGTTATTAATAGATTGTTGCAGTAACACGTAAGTATCTATTATTTCAATAATTTTAAACGTATTTATCAGGGGTTTTTTTCTAACGCAAAAGCTATAAAATCAGCTTTCAAATTAATAAAGTCACAAATAAAGTTTCTGAGATGAAACAAAGCATGACAAATCATTTCGCATAATTTAAAAATTTCTTTAAACATGGTATAAGTTACATGATGGTCAATAGGAAAAAAATATGAAACGACAGCATTAAATCTATTTAAGTATTTAAAAGGTGGAGCATTAAGATATATCTTTCTATTTGATTACACCTTTGAATAGCACACGGAAAATTGATTCCCACTCAAAAGACTCAACGACAAAATAAATCAGTTCCTGCATTAATTTCTGACTTAATAAGTAATCTTAAAAAGGATTTTTGTGCATTTTTAATCTTTATAAATGCTCTTTACACTGAAAATTGGCGTTAAATTTATCTCTTTCACGTAATTGCGATATCACCAAGCCAAGAACTCAATTACGGATTGATAAATATTTCAAGCTCCAATTGACAAACTGCATTGCGAACTTCGACAGTCTTTCATGTGCAGCGACGGAAGGTAAATTAATTAAAGAGCACGTCCCGAGACTTTCTTGCATGTTTAATCAAAGCCGTAGCCAATTAGCGTTCGTTTAAGCGCTCTATCCACCAATCAGGATCCTTTCTGTTCTGCGGGTTTGTCGGTCAGAAAATTTCACGGTAAGCAGTTTACGCATAGATTGAAATCACGTTATGAGTCGGATAAGACGAGGCACGTTAGAAATGGAAGAGATGACAGTAAATTATTAACTTCAAGATACTTATGAAATAATCAGTGATTATATAATGTAATAAAGGGAAAAGGAATTGATTTAAGTGAAAGAAAGAGTTTGTTTATAAATCCTAGTTGATATTTTTCAGTTCCTAGTATTAATTCACAGCCTTCCTATATATATCTTATTCAAATTTTCAAATCGTTAATAAAATACATTTTAAAGCATTCAATTGAGCTGAAATTTTATATACACGATTATTTTGGATGACAATACGGTAATTTGATTATAATTAATAAAACTAATTGATTAAAACTAATTATTCAAAGAATTACAGATACAGCCACGTTAGCATCATTTTTGGCGACTTGTATCAAAGTTTTAAAAGGTTTTTTTCTTAAAGCGCTCATTTGCGCTGAAATTTTCTAAACACTATTGTTTTGGGTGACAATACGATAATTTAACTATAATTAGTTAAAATTATTTGTCTGAAACTCATTATTTAAAGAATTATAGATACAGTCACGTTAGCTTCATTTTTAGCGACTTGGGTCAACACTTAAAAAGATTTTTTTTTTCTCACGTTTTAAAACATACAGTTGAACTGAAATTTTATAGACACGATGGTTTTGGATGACAATACGATACTTTAATGATAATTAATAACAATTAATGGCCACGTAATATTGTGATTCTGTCCTATGTATATGCATATTTATTTTAATTGTAATTATTTGATAAGAAATAACTGAAATAAAATTTTTCTTTGTTGACATTAGTAGGAATTGACTTAATTTTTTTTTGTATTATTTGTTAGCAGCTAATTTATTAAAGGAAGAGTTGAGCAGATAAATTGAATCAATATCACCAAGAGAACTAATTGTAAGGTAATAAACTTAGTCTTGCGACCTCCTGAATAATCTAGTACAACTTTTAAATGTTTCCGAATCTGGCGTAATAAAATATCTTCGTTGAGAGAGAATTAGATTAATAAAAACACTTTTTTCATCATTCAGAGAAACATGTGTGCGCAAGCTTTGAATTGGGACATTACCGCTGCAGATGCGGTAAAATAAAACGGTATGCAGAGTTTCCAGACATACCTCGTAGCACAAGAACGAATAGACTTCACCACATGAAACGTTATACACTGCAATTCAGTGCTTCTCAAACTATCAACGCTTGCGACCCAATATTCAATCATAATTTGCATCTCGCCCCCCTTCCCCTCCATACAATAACGATGTACTAAACTCAATAATACTATACTTTGACGCTAAACCTACAATACGACTTTAACCTCATAAGTCCCCCTTACGTATATAAATGTCTCGCTCAACCAGTGTGTTAATTTTCCCCAGACGTATATATACGTCCTTCCGAAGTACTATCTTTTCTGTGAACTACTATCCATAAAAATGGGCTGTGGTAGCCCAGTGGTCAAGGTATCGGATCATGGCAGGCATGTCTAGTTTAAGCCCGTACCCTTAAAAACCCCCGCGAAAGGGGAGCATGCACGTTAAATCGTCGGGGCGGGAAAACCCTCCCGTTGGTGTGGTAGAGGGGGGGGT
>BMAV01021246.1:20887-49570 GCA_019973955.1 Trichonephila inaurata madagascariensis | reverse complement strand
AGGAGCGGGTGACAGTTCCCCAAAATTTAAACCCCAAAAAAGGAATGATGATTGAAAAGAGACTGTTTGGGTGTTGTTAAAGGTAAAAAGGTGGAATTGTTTTTTAAAAGGGGGCGAAGGGGTTTCCCCCTTTGTTGAAAGTATACATATTTAATTTTAGGATGGGGATCATAAACAATGTTTGTGCTTTAAAAATTTGGGATTATCATGAGATTCTATAGTTTAAAAACATTTCTAGAAAGATTAGTGATGTAATTAGAAATAGGCTCCATATGTAGGTCGTTGGTATAAGGGGCCCATTCCGAACGTCCCAAAAAGGTGGTTGGTCACCCCGGGAGTATTTTTTTTGAATTACTTGGTTTTTTTTCTGTGCTGGAGCTGCCGCCCCCGCCCGGGGGAAGCGTACGTGATCACTGGGTGCAAAACTTGTCTATAAAAATTATTTTATTTTCCAGGAAAGGCCCTTTCCCCAAAAGGAGATGCCAAAATTTATTCTACCCCAAAACTTTTCAGAAAAATATGATGTGTTTTTGAAGGTTAGGTGGCTATCAATGTGAGGCCCAGATATTTCACTCCCAAAAACCCACGGGATTTTGTCATCAAAGAGTGTGAGGGGGAAAGGAAGGTCGAAAACCCCCGCATTTCCTAAATATTATTGCTTGGATTTATCGACATTTATTCTTCTCCAGTGTGTGCCAAATTTCAAGTTTGTCAAAAATTTTTGGGGAAACTTTAATAGTGTATTTCAGTGGACTCATTGCGAAAACCCGCGGTATCCCAAACAACTAGACTGACGGGGAGTTTTGTGGGAAGTCGTGAGTGTAAATGTTGTAAAAGGTGAAAGTGCAAGCCCTGAGGAACGCCAAAAAGGGCAAGATCCAGTTAGAGTATAAATTATTTCCGAACTCAAAAGTTCTATTGTGTAAAATTATGAATTTTTTAAATTTAAGTAGTCAGGAACTGCAGTTTAATTAACTTGTACGTGAGGCCATCGTGCCACATTTTATCAAATCCCCTTTTAAAATCTAAAAGACACCGACAGTGTAAAATTTGTGACGAACCCTTCTTTTTATAATATTTGTGACTCTTTTTAAACGGTGTAGGTTGAATGGCCCCCCGGAATCCCTTGTTCGGGGAATACAATCTATCTTTCGTGGTTTTATTCTGTTGATTATTCTTTCATAAATCTTAGCAGTGGCATTAATTAAGCTAATGGGTCAGCCTTGGGGAAATGCCCTACCCTGATTTGGTTTGGCCAGCATGATAACTTTGCCCCTTCCACAGTGTAGGAAAGTGTTTTTTAATGAGGCATTGATTGTAAATTTTTAGTTAAGTTGTAATTGCTTTTAATGTTAAATTTTAAGACTATATTGGAAACTGGTGGGGGCCGCAGCTTTTCTATTCTGAAATTTTTAATAACCCCCTCGGACTTCATTGGGGAAGAGAGGGAGTGTTTTCTGTGTTGTCAAAAGGTTCACTAAATTTTCGACTTTTCAATTTGTCATCCCAATAGGGTTTATTTTTTTTAAATGGACTTAATTTCTTTGAAGGCCTCCCCCTTTCGAAAAAGAATAGGATTGGACCTGAAGAGGTGGAATGGGAGTATGCCTTTTGGAAAACTTCTTATGAAGATTGTATAGAGAATTGTCCCCAAGATTTAAAATTAAAAAATTTTTTCCAGGTCCCGTTTTTATGTTGTTGGATTTCGCCCTGATCTGTCTAATGAGAGCATTAACTTGCGTTTGTATGGGGGGGTATCTGGTATTATTCCCGAGTTTTCGAAATCTATTTTAGCTGATAAGCTCTCGAATGTTTCGGAAAAGGGGGGGTGGGGGGTTCACTAATTTGGGGGGTGTGGGCGAAATACTTGATAAAATGTTGGTGAAATTTTTCGGGTGGTCCAAATCATCTATCTGGGGATTACCGGGGTTGTTGTGATATATTATTTTTGAAATTTAGTCCAGTTCGTAGTTTTTAAAGTCAAGAATTGGGGGAAAATTATTATTACAAAAACAAATATAACTGGTTGTGGTCCCCGGCATTTATAGTAAGACTTCAGTGTGAGATAAATTAACTGCAAAACCTGTAAAATAGCGTTGGGTGAAAGTGTTGAAATGTGTGGGGTCTCGGGGCAAGAATATCAAGTGCCGACCCTACGGCCCAATTTTCACAAATTTACCCTTTGTGCTTTTCCCGCCTGGGCAGCTGGGGTGTTTGGTTAAAATCTCCGGAAAAAAGGCTTTTGCTTTGGGTTTAGGCTCAAATTCCAGTTTTAAAGGGCCGTGGGGTCTATAGATGCCGCCACAGTAATTTTTCTGTTGTTTCCTCTGAATAATAACCGATGAATTTTCAAAGGTGTTTGAGACATTTAGAATGGCGGGTTTGGGGTAGAATTTTTTAAAGTGAGGGGGCCCTGCCCCATGTTTTACGGTCACTTTGTGACGTCTCTCGCGTCTTTCTGATTAACCCCTATTTTGGCCCCGATTAATCCCAAAACCCCCTAAAACCAAGAAAGAAACGGATCGAATATGTAAATGAGATATACATAAAAGGATACGCGGGAAACCTAGATATAGCAATAGCAAGATAGCATAATAAAATAGCGTAGCAGGCTCAGAGGTTGTAGTGTGGAATCATTCGATCAATAGCGAAAAAGCTTGTGGGAAATCTTGCGGGCCGAATAAGCAGTCGAAATTAGCGCATTGCGGATCAAGAATCTTAAATATAAAGGTTATAGATTATATTCTAGGTCAAGGGACCAGACTGGAAAAAGGTAATATTAGATATAAGTAATTAGATAAACAGGATTATTTAGGATAATTGAGATAGATGATCTAGTTAAGCGGATCTGACTTAAAATACGTGATTTAATTCCGGGCTTTACTCCTCACTTTTAATTAAATAATTGTCAAAATTAGAATTTAAGTATTATAAGTTACTTTTAATAAAAAGTTGTATTAAGAATTATGTCTCATCATTTGATAATCCCACACCCCAGCTTACGCGGATCCGCAAGACATGGTCATCACAGGATGGCTACAGTGTCACAATGGCGCCCGAACGTAGTTAATTCCTGGGTTAGGTAAATGCAGGTGGAAATACAATTCTACCTGAAATGTACTTTTCAGGTCGGAGAATGCTGTAGAGTTCATTGAGTGCATCGACAATAATATTCAGTTACTTGAAATCCCAAGTAATCTGTCGCGTGCTTACTTAAAAGTCATCTCAGGGAAGGGCCTCAAGATTGGTATTCGATATTTGGGTCGTTGTTAGTACAAAATACAGCCACGGATTTTGCGCAGCCTTTCAAAAGCTGAATTAGCGAAGGCTTTTCCGCGATCAAAAAATAAAAAGAACTACAGTCGGAGTTTTATGCATCACAACAGGGAAGAAATCAGGAGGCGACTGATTTTGTATATAGATTACTAAAGTTGAGAGAAGTTTAGATTAGGAATGTCCCAAGCAGACTTAGTGATCATATTTTTAGTTCGACTCAAACCACAGGTACAGGACTACGTGGAAGTCCGAAATCCACAAAATACGATACAACTTTTAGAAGTCCTGGCTAAATTGAAGAGAGATATTCTTGCAAATTACAAAGGGGTTATCAGAACCATACAAGGAAAAGACGAGGTCAAAATACGCATAGATGCCTAATTTTGAAGCCAATGGTAGAAACTGGAGGAATTCTAAAATAAGGAGCAGACCAAATAAATATGAAATGAGTTTTACGAGAATAGCAGTCAAAATAATAGAGGGTCTGAGAGGAATAGATTTAATAATAATGATCAAAGATTCAGCAAACAGTTACCTATTTCTGAAATGAGCGAAGTCGATACTCTAATAGAGGGGACCGTAGAAATATGTCTGAGTGATAATTTCAATCGAGGTGATAGGACGCAAAGGGACGATTATTGTAAAAGGTTATGATCAACCCTCAAGAGGTGTCGAGAAGAGAGACAATTAGACTTTCTCCAATATGTATAGCACCCGTAGAACTTCCCCACGTACCCATATATATTATTAAATAAATACATTTTTGAAAAGCACAAGGGGACACCGGAGCAGATAAATCTTTTATATCGGAAGAAGTATATAGAAAATATTTTTCTATAAAACAAATAAAAAATCGCGAGCCCAGGTAATAACAGCACAGGGTGCGAAATGCCAAAACATGGGGATAGTAGAATTAAAAATTCACATCAGACACCTGAAAGAAATTGGTCATTTCATGTGCTGAAAGATTTAGAATACCCATGTATTCTGGGTATCGATTTCATAAGTGGGTCAAAAATCGTATTAGATTTTATCAAAAATCGTTAAAAATTCAAAATACACTGGTTGAAGATAATAAGGTAAATAAAGGGAAATTACACGCCAATGGGTCGAAATGAAGTTAAACATGGTGGCCAAGCACTTTTACCGAAACCATGGGAATAATATAATTAGATAAAATTAATTGTGCCATAATCAAAGATTTGTACTTACTTCGCGGGAACAATTAATAAAGGAAATTGCAAAAAATGACCCAGAATTAGGTCATATATATAGATATTTAGAAAACCCGGAAGATAGCTCTCTCGGTTAATACAACGATATGTGAGAATTCGGTCCCACGATTTCCGCTTAATTGAAGGATTGTTATTTTTGCGAAACACGCAACGTCATTAGGTGAAAATGCGTGTATACATTCCAAAATCTTAAGGAATGAAATAATGAGAGAATTTCATGACAAGCCAATAAGTGGACACGTCGGCAGATTTAAAACGTATCATAAAAATCTGGACGTTTGTTACTCCTGCACATGAGAAAGTAAATTTATTGATCATGTCTCACATGCCATATGTGCCAAGTTAATAACTATAAAAACGCGTTACCAGCTGGTCGGTTAAAATCCAATATATCGAATATCCTGTGGAATGAGATAGTGACGTTTAGATTTATTAGGCCCGTATCCTCATATCGAGAGTAAGACGTAACCGCTATATTTTAGTATAACCGATCATTTCAGCAAATGGGCTGAAATTATACCTCTTTAAAAGGCCTCATCTCGTATAATAGCGGATATTTTTTGATAACTTTATATCGCGTTATGGGAGCTCCAATAAAATTAATAAGGATAATGGTCCCTCCTAATTTATATCCGAGATTTTTGAGCACTTAAGGAAAGATTAGGCATAAGGCATGTGAAGACTGTTGCATATCGACCACAAGCAAATCGGACTGAAAGAGTTAATCGAGATATAGTGCAAATGATTGCAAATTACGTTAATGATCAACATGATACTTGGGATCAATTTACGTGAGTTTGCTTTACGCTATTCGGTAATGGCGGTGAATGTCAACGGGAAAACACCGGCTGGAGTTGGTTTTAGGGTCGAAAATTGATTGCACCATTTCCAAAACTAGTTATGATAGCGGGAAAGCCTCTAAATTCAAAATTCAGATATACAGAAAAGCCTTTAAAGAAGCTAGACTAAGTACGAAAATTAAAACAGGAAAGGTGGGGAAAATATTATAATAGACGCAGCTGACATAAAATATAAAGGTAAATGATTGTTTTATTAGAAACACACCCTGTAAGTTCAGCTAACAAAGTATATGTGCTAAATTTAAACAAAAAATTTGAGGGACCTAGCAGAGTCCTATAGCAAGGAACTTTAACAATATTGTAAGGAAATCGGGAAAAGATTAACAGTTAACGTAGATCAAATAAGAATATATCGTCATAGGAAATGTGACGAGGTCGAAGTAGGAACAGGTATCCCAAAATAGTATAAGATCAAGTTAGGTGAAACTCTCGTACTTCTCGGAAAAAAAGTTTACACCAAGGATTAAAATGAGTCACAATATGGAAAGCAGAAAAATCTGCGGTGAAACGTAGGTTAGAGGCAAAAGCGGATTGCAACCAATCAAATCAATACAAAAAATACAGGAGAGGACCCATATAAAAACAAATCACTGGCTTATCTACTACCTAGTTCAGTAGGGAATGAAAATAAAAATAAAAGGTTTAAATATAACCAAGGAATCAAAAAAAGATCAGGTATATCGGGACAAAGGACCACAAAGAAAGTGCAAAAGAAATGGGGAATAATAATTATAATAATAAAAGACAAAATGTCATCTAGTACTATTTCCAGAGATAGAAAAGAGTATGAGAGAATCAACTGAAGTCTCCATTTGAAAAGACTTATAATCTAAAGGCCACGACGGAGAACAGAAGAACCACGACCAGCCAAGAACAAAATTGGAAAAGGCAAGGAAAGGAAGACAAGGAGATTACAAGCCTTACAACAAGAAATTCCAGAACAAACCAAGGAATGAAGAGGATGACGCACCTCATCGTTGAATGTGTGAACGTGGGAACGAATATAAAAAAATCAGGTTGTATTGTTTCATTTTTTATGATCTTCCAACAAGTGGTCGGAAGAATTATTGCAAAGAAGGAAGTCCGCGGTGCTTAAAAAGTTATAAGCCGCTTCTCAAACACTCACAATGAAAGTGTTCATTTAATTTTGGAACTTTTGACTTGTTAAAATTTTTTCTGAAGAAAACATTTGTATTCACACATTTGTTTACTGATGTGCATAGACTTCGTGAGATGCGAAAAATTCCTTTCGCTATTGTTATAATGGCTTCATGAAAAATGTTTTGTAATTGTATAATATGTGTATATATATATGTTGTTGTATTGTTACGTAATATGAGGCATCTGGTCTGTGAAAACGCGGCGCAAGTCAAGGCACTAACAATAATAATAAATGAGGCTGCGCGGCTCATTGGGAGTTTTGTTGAAAACCAGATGTAGATGGAGATAAAAATTTGGCCGTGATATATAAATAATTGCGTAAAAATTGATTAATATTATGGAAATAGATACTCAAATAGTTTTCATTTCAGGGAGACGGACCCTGAAAATTCCTGGAAAGCAGCAAATCTCAAAGTGTTTCCAGGCTGTTAAGAAAGGGAGCAGAAGTAAATGCTCCATATGAAGTGTTAGATTGGGTCTGCGCACCCAGAATGGTAGTTTCTTAAGTGTATAAATATTTCAAGTAACGAGAATTGTAAAGTGAGAGCGGCACAAATTGTGTTGTGCAATTATTAATGTTGGCCCAGCCGTATTGGAGTAAAAATTTATTGTCACGAGTTTAAAACAAATTGAATATTAAAATTCTAAGATGAGTAAATTTAGTAAAATTAAAGTCAAGATAAATTTTGAAATTATAAAAGTTAAAAATTTAAGATTAAAATTGCAAATGAAAATTAAAGTCAAGATAGATATTGGAAATTATAAAAGTTAAAAATTTAAGATTAAAATTTCAATGAAACAAAAGTCAAGATAGATATTGAAATTATAAAAGCTAAAATGAAGATTTAAGATTAAAGCGTAAATTTAAATAAAACTCAGAAAGCGAAGAAATTAGAAATAGATATTTAGGACACGTAATTTATTAAGGGCATTGGAGAACCCTTAAGTAAATCACGTTTTTCTTCCTTGAGTGGGGGTTGTGACGTTCTCGCCCTTCTGATTAACATAACCCTATGTTCTTTGACGGCCAGATTAATGGCAAAACCTTTCCAACCCAATAACAAGAAGAGAAACGGATCGAATATGTAAATGAGATATACTATAAAAGGATAGCGCGGCAAACCTAGATATAGCAATAGCATAGATAGCATAGATAGCATAGCGTAGCAGGCCTAGAGGTTGTAGTGTGGAATCATTCTGGATCAATAGCGTGACAAAGCTTAGTGTGAAATCTTGCGGACCAAGAATAAGCAGTCAAGAATTAGCTGCATTAGTGATCAAGAATCTTCAAATATAAAGTTATAGATTATATTCTGTGGGTCAAAAGGACCGTGACTGGAAAAGGTAATATTAGATATAAGTAATTAGATAAACAGGATTATTTAGATAATTGAGATAGATGATCTAGTTGCGTGATCTGATCTCAACATGCGATTTAATTCTGGGCTTTACTCACTTTAATTAATAATTGTCAAAATTAGAATTTGGGTATTATAAGTTACTCTTAATAAAAAGTTGTATTAAGAATTATGTCTCATCATTTTGATAATCCCACACCTCTAGCTTACGCGGATCCGGTAAGACATGGTCATCACAGGATGGCTATGTCTCAACTTCTGTGACAAGTGAAATTTGGAATGCTAACCCTGTCCGCTGGACGAAGGTGTGTTTCCTGTATCCCGATTATGTCGGGGTCATAATCAATAATACATTCTTTTAATTCTTCTAAATTATTTTTTAAACCGTTAGCATTCCAACTAAAGAACCTGAGAGAATTATTCACACTATTCCTATTAATCATTCAACAAAAATTTAAAGTTTAGTCTGAAGAATGAACAGCATTTGTCCCCACTGTGTCATCATCTGGGCCATTTGGGTCATGACTGCTTCGGCATCCAGTGACTCGTTGTTCTGAGTACCTTTAACTACTTCCGAAAAAATAAGTTTTTTGTTGACTGACTTTTTCCTTGCACGCAGCCGCTTGCTCTTGCCAGACGTTCTTCATCGGTTTGTTTTTGTTATTGGATTTAGTGTTGATGGGGTTCTTGGGGCATCCGGAGAAGTTTGCAGGGTGCGGGCAGCTGCAATTTGCACACTTAGCCTGGGCCTTGACTGACTTGGTGCATTCAGAGGTAAGAGGGCCATCTGAACATTTCAAACACTTCGGTGCTCAGACGCAAAACCGAGAGTGATGAAAGAACTCCTGACAGCGATAACACTGAGGAGGCATGGAAGATTTATTGAGAGGCTCAGCCACAACTCTAAAAAATCCAATAGTCTTCATGTTAAATATGTCCTGGTTTGCAGGACATTGGGGAGGGTTACCAAGAAAAGTGGCATGTTGGTGTTTGTTTTCTTGTTTCTCAACAAGGAAATGTGGTTGGGTGTAAAACCAAATGAATGTAACTCTGACATGAGTTCTTGGTCGAAGTCAGTTGGTAACCCTCGAATAACAACTTTAAGTTGTTTATTGTGGACCATCTCAAATGTGTGGGACCTCAATTTATTGTCCAAGATATACTTTTGTATGAGTCGGTGCTCTTCGGCAGAAACTGGAAAGACTCGGAACTTTCCATTCTCATATCGCCCCTCTAATGGTGTGTCACAGAATTTACCTAGCTGGTCGAGGAGTTCGGTTGCATTACGTTGTGAATCAATCACAATGGGCGCAATGCGTCTACCTTTGCGGCCTACCACAGTAAAGCCGTCGTTGTCCTTACTCGAACCGGGAGCGACAACGCTACCAGCGGCCACCGCCGCCGGGCTGCTTGCCGCCGCGACCGGTCCTGCGTTTTTCACTGCGCCGTCCTCTTTCGAGCTCTCATCGGCTATAGTTTCCCCTTCTTCCATAGAAGACTCAGCGTCTCCGATACGGGTAGGGGGAGGTGTTTGGGAGCGTTTGCTCCGAGCGTGCTTGCTTTTTCGACGGAGTGTCTTTCCGAGGGCGAAGCAGGCTGGCGCTTGGCTTTTTTCCGCTTCGGCTCGAAGCGGGTGCGGGCACAGTTGGGACACGATTCAATCTCCTTGATGTAATCCTTGAACTTCTGGTTTTGGAGTCGAATGGATTTACGTGAACACTTAAGCGCTGTCCATTGAATTAAATTAATCAGTTTAAGCCTGCGACATAGCCTTTTTGTGATGACAAATGTTTTTTCCGGGATCCGCAAAGTTTTAAAGGTGGGGGATTATCAAAATGATGAGACATATTAGATTCTTTAATACAACTTTTTTTTAAAGAATAACTTAAAATTACTTAATTCTAATTGACAACTTTTTAAAGTGAGAGTTAAAACCCAATTTAAAACCCTTTTATTCAAAATCAGATCACGCAACTAGATCATTTATCTTAATTATAATAAATAAACCGATTCATCTAACTTCCTTTTACAAATTATTACCTTTTGCAGATCTCCCCCCTTTTTCGGGGCTTGGGTAATATCTATAATGTAACTTTTTTTGGAAGATTCCAAAATTCTTTTTTAATGAACGTATCTTTCTTTCAGAGATTTAAGACAATTTAACTCTTGATCCGAATGATTCCACACTTAATTATCTCTAAACTTTTTCCGCCCCTTCTCATCAAAAGCTTCTATCCTTTTAAAGTATATCTCATTTACATATTATATTCGTTTGTCTTCTTGGTATTGGGTTGGAAAGGTTTGCCATTAATCGGGGCCGTCAAAGAACTTAGGAGTTATGTTAGCAGAAGGCGCGAGAGACGTCACAACCCCCCCAAGAAGAAAAACGTGATTTACTTAAGGGTTCTCAATGCCCTTAATAAATTACGTGTCTAAATCTTTATTTCTGAATCTCTTCGCTTTCTGAGTTTTTTTTAAAATTTTTTAATCTTAAATCCTCATTTTAACTTTTATAATTTCCAATATTTATCTTGACTTTAATTTTCATTACTCATCTTAGAATTAAATTTAATATTCAATTTAAATTTAAACTCGTGACAATAAATTTTACTCCATTAACTAGGCCAACATTAATAATTACTGTTTAATTCATGCCCACTCTCACTTTTAACATACAAGCTCTTAAAGTAACTATACACTTAAATTTTCTAAAAAAAATTTTTCTGGGTCGCAGACCCAAATTTTTGCATCTTTTCATCACTGCATATGGAGCTGGATTTTCCGCCCATTTTTCTTTGTTGAAGTCACTTATCATAATTTTCAGGGTCTGTCTCCCTGAAATGAAAACTTTCTGAGTCATTGTTTCCAATCTATGTTTACATAATATCAATTAATTTCACAATTTTTATTAATTATATATTATTTGTATATCACAATAAATTTTCATCTCCATCCCCACATCTGGTTCAAAAACCCCCAAAATGAGCCGCGCAGCCGTTATTATTATTGTTAGTGCCCTGACTACGCCGGTTTCCTGAACCAGATGCCTCATAATACGTAACAATACAACAACATATATATATAACATATTATACAATTAAAAAACTTTTTTCAATAAACTATTATAACAAATAACCAAAGGAATTTTCGCATCTCACGAAGTCATACATCGAAGAAAAACAAATGTGCAATTACAATTGTTTTCTCCAGAAAAATTTTAACAAGTCAAAAGTTCCAAAATAAATATACACTCATTGTAGTGTTTTTAACTTTTCTTGGCTTATAACTTTAAGCACCCCCCAGACTTCTTCTTTGCAATAATTCTTCCGACCATTTTGTTGGAAGATCATAAAAAATGAAACAATAAAAACCTGAATTTTTATATGTGGTTCCCACCATTACGTCCAACGATAGGTGCTCCCACTTTTCTTTCCTCGGCTGCACTGGAATTTCTTGTTTTGCTTGTTGTAGGGCTTGTAATCTCCTTGTCGTCCCTTTCTTTGATTTCCCTGTTGTCTCCTTGGCTGGTCGGGATTCCTGTTCTTTTCCCTCCGGCGTGGCCTCAGATTATACGTGGGTTCACCCTGGAACTTCAGTTGATTCTCTTCTGTTCTTCTTTCTACTTCTAGAAATAGTACTGGATGAAAAATTGTCTTTATTTATGTTTGGGTCCCTTTCTTGCCACTTTCTTTGTGGTCCACTTGCCCCTGACACCCCTGATTCTTAATACCCCTATTATACCTTGTCCTTTTACTTTTACTTTAATTCCAAATGAACTAGGAGCGATCTGACCAGTGATTTGCGTTTATGGGTCCTATCTGTATTTTTATATTGATTTGATTGGCGACCAACCCTTTTTTTGCCTCTAACTTACTTTTTCACCGAAATTTTTCTTTCCCATATTGTGACTATTTAATCCTTGATGTACTTTTCCAAGTACGGTTTCCTGACTTGATCTTATACTATTTGGG
Source organism: Trichonephila inaurata madagascariensis (assembly GCA_019973955.1). Taxonomy (NCBI): domain Eukaryota; kingdom Metazoa; phylum Arthropoda; class Arachnida; order Araneae; family Nephilidae; genus Trichonephila; species Trichonephila inaurata. Next base: position 37,709 of record BMAV01021246.1, on the reverse strand, counting down.
ATACCTGTTCCTAATTCAACCTCGTCACATTTCCTATGACGATATATTCTTATTTGATCTACGTTAACCGTTAATCTTTTTCCTGATTTCCATATTACAATATTATTGTTATTTTTTACTTCTAATACTCTATAAGGTCCTTCAAATTTTGTTTAAATTTAGCGCAGACTTTGTTGGCTGCTGAACTTAAGGGGTGTTTAAAAGACCCAATCATTTACCTTTATTTTTATGTCTTTTCTACGTCTATTATAATATCTTTCCCCCCTTTTCCTGTTTAAATTTCGTACTTAGTCTAGCTTCCTTAAAGCTTTTTCGATATTTTGTATTTTGAATTTTGAACTTTCCGAGATCAAATAGTTTTTGAAATGGTGTAATCAATTTTCGACCCAAAATAATTCAGCAGGTGATTTTCCCATTGTTTCATTCACCGCCGTACGAATGCGTAAAAACCCTCACGTAAGATTGATCCCAAGTATCGTGTTGATCATTAACATAATTTGCAATCATTTGCACTATATCTCGATTAACTCTTTCAGTCCGATTTGCTTGTGGTCGATATGCACAGTCTTCACGCCTTATCCCCAATCTTTCACTTGGGGTGCTCAATTTGGATATAAATTGGGGACCATTATCACTTATTAATTTTATTGGAGCTCCATAACGCATATAAGTTATCAAAAAAATATCCGCTATTATACGAGATGAGGCCTTTAAGAGGTAAAATTTCAGCCCATTTGCTGAAATGATCGGTTATTACTAAAATATAGTGATTACGTCTTATTCTCGATATAGGATACGGGCCTAACAAATCTAACGTCACTATCTCATTTGGATAATTTGATACAATTTGGGATTTAATCGACCAGCTGGTAACGCGTTTTTATAGTTATTAACTGGCACATATGGCATGTAGAGACATATTGATCAATGAATTTTCTCATGTACGGGAAATAACAAACGCCCGGGGAATATGATACGTTTTAAATCTTCCCATGTGTCCAGCTATTGGCTTGTCTGAAATTCCCCATTATTTCATTCCTTAAAGATTTTAAAATGTATCCCGCATTTCACCTAATGACGTTGCGTGTTTCGCATAAAATAACAATCCTTCAATTAAACGGAAATCGTGGGACCAATTCTCACATATCGTTGCTTTAAACCCGAGTTATTTTCCCGGGGTTTTTCTAAATATCTATAGATATGACCCAATTCTGGGTCATTTTTCTTTTCCCGTTATAATTGTTCCCGCGAAGTAAGTACTAAATCCTTGTTTTGGCACATTAAATTTTTTTCTCCCACTATACTTTCCACGGGATTCCTTGAAAGTATGTCAGCCACTGCATTTTGAGTTCGGTCTATGTTCCCATTCTATATTGAATTCTGCTAATTTGAGTGCCCATCTAATCATCCTACTCGACAAATTTTTGCCATGTGTTAGGCGTGTTAAGGCCGCGTGATCCGTTATTACTTTAATGGGTAATATTCCTAAATATGTTCTGAATTTGTTCAACGCCCATACTACTGCTAGACATTCTTTCGGTTACTGTATAATTCCTCTCTGCGTTGTTCAGTGTACGTGACGCAAATACAACAGGTCTGTTTTGTTGATTAAGTACTGCTCCTAAACCGATCGAACTGGCATCTGTAAATAACTCGAATGGCTCCTGAAAGTTTGGTAATTTTAAAACTGGCGCTTTTGTTACCGCCTCCTTGACCTCTTCGAATGCCTTTTGTGCTTCATTGGACCAGACAAATTTTTTAAATTTTCGTTTAAGATTATAAAGTGGCTCACAAAGATCCATAATTTTTAATAAATTTCGCGTACCACTGGGACATACCCAAAACTTGGACACCTCTTTTGAGTTACGGGGCGGTTTCATCTCTAGTATAGCTCTAACCTTTGTCTCATCTCGTTTTTTAAATTTCCTTCTTTACTAATAATTAATCCCAATTTTTTCAATTCATCGCACCCAAATTTGCACTTTTCCTTATTTAAGGTCAATCCTGCATCCTGTAACAACGAAAAAACTTCCCTTAAATGTTCAACATGGTGAGTGAATGATGGAGATGAGATAATCACATCGTCCATATACACACTCACAAATTTCCTATCACCGGTTTTAGGATTATGTCAATTGCCTTGAAAAGTGGGAGCTGCTCCTGATAAACCGAATGGCATCCGCTTGAAAGCATAAGTGCCACTATTTACTACAAATGCTGTCTTAACAATATCACTGGGGTTTACTGCCATTTGAAAATACCACTTCTTAGATCAAGAGATGACATTTTGTTGTATATGGGATGTTCGTTAATAAATCATCTATTAACGGTAAAGGTATCGCGGATACTTTGTGATCGAATTTAATTTTCTATAGTCTACTGCAAATCTATATGCTTCCGGATTATCCGGTGGTAACCATTATTTTTCTTGCATAACACAACAGGTGACGCGTATGGGATTGAATTGGAACAAAACGTTTCCTCTTGTAACATTTTTGTATGTCAAAAAACAATTATTGCTTGCTTTTGTCCGGTCATACCTATATGGCCTTGAAGCTACTGGTGGGTTATCTCCCGTGTCAATTTCATGGTATAAAACATGAGTAAGACCTGGTTTGTCTGAAAATAACCCTTTAAAACTACTAAAAAAAATTTTGTAGTTTTTGTTTCTCTACCTCCCAATATTGTCTTAGATAAATCTATCTCAACCTTTTCCTCTTTAATTGGTTCAACCACCTTATTTATTTGAGAATCTGGGAAATTTTTAACGATTTTTGATCAAAAAACTAATACTATCTTTTTACCCACTTATAAAATCAATACCAGAATACATGGGTATTCTAAATCTCAACACATGAAATGACCAATTTCTTTCGAATTGTCTGATGCGAATATTGAATTCTACGATCCCCATGTTTTGCATTTCGCACCCTGTGCTGTTATTACTTGGGCTCGCGATTTTTTAATTTGCTTAAAAAAATATTTTCTATATACTTCTTCCGATATAAATGATTTATCTGCTCCGGTGTCCCATAGCGCTTTCAAAAATGTGGTATTTATAAAATAGGAACGTGGGAAGTTCTACGGGTGATATACATATCGGAGAAAGCTTAATTGTTCTCTTTTTCGATACTTTTTGAGGTTGATCTTTAACTTTTTCAATATTTAATCGTCCCCTTTTCATCCTATCTCCTCGACTGAAATTTTCCTGAACCCTATTTCTACGGTCCCTCTATTAAAATTATCATTTCGCTCATTTCGAAATGAGTAACCTCCTTTTTTGAATCTTGATCACTATTTTGAAATCTATTCCTCCCCGAACCCTCTATTACTTTGACGGCTATTCTCATAAAATTATTTCTACTGTTATTTGGTCTACGTCCTACTTCAGAATTCCTCCAGTTTCTACCATTAGCATCAAAATTAGGCATCCTATGCGCATTTTGACCTCGTCTTTCTATATTATCATTCTGTGAACCCCTTTTAATTTGCAAGAATATCCTCTTCGAATTTAGCCAAGACTTCCAAAAGTTGTACCGTGTTCCCCGTGGATTGCGCAAAATTCCAATAAATTTTCCCGAATTTTGTGGGGTTCGAGTTTTTTGGGGGCTAAAATTTTTTGAATTTCCCCCTTTTTCCTGGGACTTTCCCAATTTTAAACCTTCTCCGAAAATTTTGTATTTTTACTAAACCCATCAAAATTGGTTCCAATTTCTTCCCTTTCTGAGCTAAAATTGTGATTTGTAATTTTTTCTTATTTTTGATAAACCTGCAATTTTCCCCTTTACTGAAAAAACCTTTGGTGTATTTTGCATAACACCAATCCAAATTTTCAGTCCAATCTTGAGCCTTCCCCGGATGACTTTTTTGGACCATGAAGTTAAAATTTGGGGTTTCAAAAAATAACTTTAGTTTTTCAATTTTTGAAAAAACTTAAATTCCTGACCCTTAAAAATTTAAAATTTCATAAACCTTACCTCCCAACCCGCATTTTTCTTTAAAAATTATAACGTTCTTAATTCACAAAATTCCCTTTTAGACTTGCTTTCCTTTCCCGCTTGAAATAATATTATAAAAAGATAACTTTTTAATTCCCAAATTTTTATTTAAGAATACTTTTTCTTAATTTTAAGACAATTTTCTTAAATGATTAACACTTTTCTTTAAACCTTGGTTTCTCAAACAAACTTCTATCCCTTTTAAATAAAAATTTTCATTATACAATTATTATTTCGTTTTTCTTCGGGGTTTTGGGGTTTAAATGTTTTTTTATGGCCCCAAGAACTTCTTTATAATGAACGTATCTTTCTTTCAGAGATATAAGACAATTTAACTCTTGATCCGAATGATTCCACACTAAGTTATCTCTAAACTTGCCGCTCCTTCTCATCAAAGCTTCTATCCTTTTAAAGTATATCTCATTTACATATTATATTCGTTTGTCTTCTTGGTATTGGGTTGGAAAGGTTTTGCCATTAATCGTGGCCGTCAAAGAACTTAGGAGTTATGTTAGCAGAAGGACGCGAGAGACGTCACAAGCCTCTCAGGCGTGCTTACAATATCAGGGTGTTCAATATCTCTTCGAGAATATCGCACAAGTCCTCACACTCGATACACGTGGTGCATTTGTCTAAATGGGCAGTCACTACATTAGCATCAAAAGAAATCACCTACCTTGATTGACGAGGCTACATCTGTCCTGGAAGCGGACATATCCAAAAGTAATCTGAAAATCAAAAACACAAATCCGGTCGAAATCCAAGTGCGGCGCTAGGCCTAACACATACCGCGTGGGGAGTCAAACTCTGATAAAAAATCAGTAAAGTTTGAAATAACTACCTGAAAATAACCACAATCGGTTATAAATGAAGGAACTAGGCCAAAAAGTGACTTAAACTAAATGATTGCACGGATGCAAAAAGATCCAAAATCGAACTTGGGGCGAGACGGTTGGAAAGTAGGGACGCAGTCTAGGGCAGAAAAACTGCGTGTGGAGTCTACGACGACTAGAGTATTAAAATGAAAATGGCTCCCTTCGTCTAACTAAAATTAGATGGTCGCGGGTGCCGGCGCCGCGAGGCGCCTATTCCCAGAAGGAATCGAGGAAAAGAAAAACCATATGACGGAACGATGACAAATACCGAAATCTCACCCGAATGGTGAGGGATGAACGTGCCCCCGAGCACAACGTTCTAACGAAGCAGAACGCCTGCGGGGCGGAAGGGGAGAAGCGCAGGAAGGAAAACGGGACGGCCAGAGGCAGTTAATCAAGAAGGTGACAGTTCACCAAATGAACCCAAAACCCCTTGGTCTGAAAGAAAGGGCGGCTATTTGAGTATATTAGGGTGACTTTGTGTGGACCAATCAGGGGGCAGCCTTTGAATCTCTTTAGAAGAAGGTATATCTTTGATGAAGGAAATCTGGACGCTGGAGCGTTACCACCGTTTGCTTCGCTATTGGCCGGCCCACTCTGATTCCATTGGTCGAGAGCGAGTTCGGGTAAAATTACATGGAAAAGTGAATGGGAAAATTTTACAGTGGAGTAGAAATGATAGGAAAATGAATAAATACAAATGCTTAGATTAAAATATTGTGTGGTCTATTGAAGAGTGCATTTAGATTATATTTTTCAATACGAGCAATTGCTCTATTATTATGGCAGTCTATATTATGAAAGAATTTATAACTGAAATCTTTTTAAAGACTTCTTTCAAGGTTTTTAGACTTAAAACGGTTCTGAGATCTTCGTTTCTCATGAACCAGGAAGCATTTGTAATAGTTTTGATAATTTTGTTTTGAGCTGATTCAAGCATCTTGATGTTAGAATAGGCATGAATATGCTAATACTGGTCTGAGAATCAGTGTATAAATAAGCATTTTATTTTTTTAATGATAAAGATGATTTCCGGGAAATTAAAGGCACGGAAATATTAAAATTTCTACGAATACGTGTGATATGTTGTTTAAAAGTGAGTCTTTTTGTCTAGGTATTTGGTGTTGCGAGACCAGGGTATGTGTGCATTGTGTAAGTGGGTTCTTTTTTAATGTGGCGTGAGAAGAAGACGTGGCCTCTGTTTTTGTTCCAAACAGAGAACCAATCTTCGAGCTGTTTCTGTGAGTAATAAGTTGGAGCTCAGGGCCAGAATCGCGGTATCATCTGCATAGATGCAAATCGTGGTTTGGCTGGTTCTAGGTATGTCATTAACGTAGATTAATATCGGAGAAATTCAACTTCCTTGTGGAGTTCCGGCCTGTTAGTAGAGTGTGAATTGACGGAAAAAGTTCTATTGGATAGGAAGGATGATATTAATTTAATTAAGTGGGGAGGTGTGTTTGTAGAGTAGCCCCAGTTAATTTCCAATTTTGGAACCCTGATTTAATATGCTCCACCACCCGCAGAAGCTGATGTGATATGAAGAGTTCAGCGCGGAACAATAACGGAAAATACACCTTCTGCAGTTAGCAATGTTGCATTTCGATGAATATTTTTTCTAAGCCAATTTTTACTGGCTGTAAGCCTGCTACAATTGTAGTCACAGTGTCAAACTCTACATTGGCCATCACTTGTTCTTCTTTAATGTCAATTAATGCTGTTAAAATTGCTGACTTTATTTCTAAAAATATTTCAAGCATTACCAACAAACTATTCCAGCGTGTTTTGGTATCCAAACAAACCATCTTTTCACAGCCAAGCTCTTATTTAACATATTTTTGTAAAATATCATTCTTGAGAGGTGATTTTCTGAATGATTTTATTACATTTTTAATCTTTTTCCTAGTTTAATTTATGTTAGTTATAGAATTTTTTTCTGCATAAGTACTTTGAAATAAAGCATTTGTTCCTACAACGCTTTCAAATTCTGCATCACTTTAACCATTGTCTTCTTCTTCATGCGATTTATCTTCTATTGCAACGAAATTTTATCCCAAATCTATTTTTTTATTATAAAGCACACGGCTAGGAGTATGGCGTTTGCATAGCACAGGTGATACTCATAACTCATTATTTTTCCGAACTTAACCCTGCTACTAGCACCAAACGCAACTATGTGCTTTTCTGTTATGATTCCATTTGTTTAGTGCTTTCTGTTGAAAGGGATCCACTAATTCCTGAACTTCACTCTCATTGAAGTTATGTTCAAATATCGTCTATTTTTAAGCGATGGAAACTCATCGAATGTCAAGCTACAACCAAGTCCTGCATTTAACTTTTCATTAGTAACCCGAGCACATTATATTGTTTATATACATGCTTCCTAACATCGCTAGGGTTTGGAGGAAAGGATCATGTAAGGACTTCCTAATTAAGTTACTTTTTGTTGTGAGAGGTTGACACCTAAATATGTGGGAAGAAACACTCGCCATGATCCAATCAATCACACAATGAAAAGACACAAATCCAATTAATAATAGTATGAGAATGTCTGAATGCTAACTACGAAAGTGGAACAACGACGGTAAAACACGAATGATTAGGAGACTATCAAACTTGGTCCTTTCTTTATAAAGGATCTAACCCATCATCCAATTTAATCTAATATCAATTTAATCTCAATGAACTATCGTCACTTTAAAGCTTAATCAAAATAATTCAAATATGATACCTTCAATAACAGCCTCACCTGATTTCTGGCTTGTTTCCTCTCTATTCAAGCTAGAAAACTTGGACTATATATAGTAAGATAATTTCAATATCACGATTTTCATCTTCCGAAGGGTTAGTTGTGAATAACGTGAATTGATAGCCCAAAGACTTCCCAAGAGGATTAGATGAAGAATTGCGGATAGATCCGTCACAATCCATCCGTGAAAAAAACGTGATTTATTGAGAGTCTTAAAGACACGATAGAAATTACGTTAAAAAACTTGAACATCTAATCGCCGACTAGAATTTAAATTTAACTCGCATCATGCCTAGAATTTAAATACACGAAAACACGCAAAAAGCCTCTATACTAAATTTATAATAATTTTAATTTTACTGCAAGGCATTCACTTGTACATATAAAATTCCTACTGTGCACCCCATTTGGGCGAGAACCAAGGGTCGTGCACATGACTTAAATACTAGAATTCCCTTAAATATTTAACATTACTTTTTCAAGACATCATTGTTCAAGGTCAGCCACCCTGAAATGAAAACTAAATCAATATCTTCTCAAGAAAAAAAAATATCAATTAACACTATATATATACATTGACAACATTCAACTTTCAAACTTATATGTCTAGCATCAATTATTTTAATTCTATATACATATATATACTTTCATATAAATAAGCACATCTGGTTTTTTTTTACCGAACTTCCTTTCCAATCTCGCTGCGCAGTTAGTGTTAAGATTAGTATTTCCTATTGTCCCCAAACCAGATGTTAAATACCAACATACACGAATAAATATATACAATTTTCAAACATACAATATTATAAACAAATGATACAAGAAATTCTCGCATACTAACCAAGTCTTAACATGTAGCAAACAAATGTAAATAAACAAATGTTTTCTTCATTTTTGGAATAAAATTTTATATACAAAAGTTCATTTTTCAAATAATAGGAAAAATGCACACAACTCAGTGTCAACTTTAGAATTTTTAAAATACTTTAAGAAAATACGACTTGTATCTTGCAAAAATCACCTGTGAGTAAAAAAAAAATACAAGGAATAATACAGCCTAGCTATGGATCTTTATATTCTTTATGCTCCACAGAGCACCTCCAAGGACTTCTGCTTGGGTGGTTTTCCCATGGATCATGGACACCTTGATTTCTTTGTCTTTCCCTGGACCGGCTCCTTAGGTCATAAGGACTTGATCTTTCTGGCTGGACCGGACTGGTCTTTCCTCAGTTGCTGCAGCTCCTTTTGATGGACGGGGACTGGCCTTTCTGGACGGCACTTGTACTTCCCTATATTGTTGTCGGTTCCGTAGGTTATAAGAACTTGACCACCTTGGCTGGATTCGTCTGGTTTTTCCTCGGCTGCCACTACTCTTCGAAAGTGGAACAACAACGAAATACACGAAAGATTAGGAGACTATCAAACTCGATCCTTACTTTATATGGGATCTAATCTGTTATCCGATTTAATCTAATATTAATTTAGTAATCAATCATCACTTTAAATCTTTCTCCTGATAAGACTTTAATCCCAATAATTCAATAATAATACCTGTCAGTAACAATCTCACCTGATTTCTAGTAGGCTTACACTCTATTCTAGCTAGAAAACTTGGACTATATATAGTAAACTTAATTTGCATATCACGATTTTCTTCTTCCAAAGAGTTGGCTGTGAATATAACGTGAATTGATTGCCCAAAGATTTCCCAAGAGGATTAGTGGAAGGATCGTGAATAGATCCGTCACAAATTAAATTCATTTTTATTGTATGGAGGGAGGTATGAAAATTATGATTGAAAATTGGGTTGCAAACGTTGAAAGTTTGAGAAGCACCTTTTTACTCCAATCACTTTGCATCTAATTTCGGTGTAGAGAAGCCCACTTTCTTCGGGTCGGAATACACACCATCGACCTACGTGCATATAGACTACCCCCACAAAGCTTATTTCGTTTGATACACTTCGTGTTGCTAAAAGAAATTATCTTTGAATCTGTGCAGCATTTCCTGTTCTGTCCCAATCAGCTGTTATCAGGATATATCGATCCTTATTTACTGTGGTTGTCCTCACCGAACATTTTCTGTATCTTGGAATCGATTCCAGTCTCGCAACGGCACTCCAACAGCGTCCGCTACAGTTCTTTGTGTTTGCCTGGATCCTGATAATACGCCAAGCCATCAATTTCGGCAGATCCGCGACATTTTCCAGTCATCTTTTTTCAAAATAACAGCCAAAAGCTTGATTTTCACCCCTGAGATAACGAAAAAGAACAGAGCATCTACGAAATCATGATATCACATTTTTAGTGTTTGACGTCATGAACGTTGATTTGAATTTGAAGTTTTCTTCTTCTGTTACACTTTAGACCAGCCATACTCAACCCGAGGGCCGCATACGGCCCACCGGACCTTTTTAAGTGACCCGGTCATGGCCCATTGCTCTCAGGAATTCATTTATTTATGAAAATTTGGTGGGAAATTCTTTGTTAAGAAATCAAATATATCAATTTTGCTGTCGATGACGTATGGGTGTGAATTGATATTTTTTTTTCTGATTAGTGATAATAGACAACAGTGGAGTAGCAACCATTTTATGAGTGGAACTAATTTCTAACTATCTTTCATATCTTGCACGCGAAAAATATTCGAAGAAAATGGGTTGTTTCAAGATGATTGGAGAGTTGATTACTTTGATGTGAAAAACAAGCATGGATCAGTAATTGTTTGATTTGTCACGGACAAGTGTCAATGTCACTTTTCCTCGAAGATCTCTTTCAAGATGTGATAAATAAGATTTCTTCAATAATTCTTACAACAGCAAAAAAGCGTTTTGTCAGTGGTGATGTCACAACGGTAACAAAGAAAAAAATTTGTTACATTATTGGTAATCATATGAAACCGTTTACTGATGCAGAAATTGTGAAGGAGTGGTTCTTAAATGCTTCCAATTTAGAAAAATTCAGTGATAAAAAATAGAAAAACATATAAAAGTAATAATTAAGAAAAGCAAAATAGAAGCGTTTTAATATTTTGATCAATTTTCCACATTTTAAATTAGCATTAAAATAACCATTAGATTAGCATGCTTAAAGCATTTCTCCCCTCCCCCACATTAATCCTCATGTGGCGGTCTGCGTGAAATAGTCATCATTATATGCGGCCCGCGTGAAATAGCTAACATATGCATGTGGCCTGGCAGAAAAAAAGGTTGAGTATCCCTGTTATAGATGATTTGTCTTACGTTAGTTGTGTCGGAAGAAATATTTACGTGATTTCGCTTAATCCAGGTTTTTTTGAGCAGTGTATTTTGTCAAAATCATCTTGTGCTACATATAATATGGCAATGTTGTTAAATTTGTCTTCTCTCCAATAGTACACTATTTCCCAATAAGTATTTGGAGACCCATGCAAATGAGGATATCTGTGCTGTCCTCATCTACGTCACGCCTTCTGTACTTAAGTATCGAGTAAGAAACAGCATTGTCATTAGTCGCATTCACGATTAACGATTAATTTTCCACGAATAACTTTAACACACCCTTGCCAGAGTTTAAATAGCCTTTACATTAGCTTAGTATCAAGTCATCTCTAAGGACGGTTTTAAACTCAAACCACAGTTATAGAATAATTTCCCCAAGAGGATTAGTTGAAGGACCGCGGATCAAACCCCCTCCCCCGCAGAGAAAACGTGATTTGTTTAAATGATCGACATAAATTACGTTAATTTTTCGCATTTTCAGGAATCTGCTAAAAATCTAAATCTTACCCTGAAAATTCACGAACTCTTGAAACTACGCAATGAATCAACTTAGCTAACTGCCTAAAAAAATTTCTTGCTCCCAAAATTTATAAAACACATATTACATAACATTCACGATAGGACTGGGGAAAAACCCTCAGCTCAGGGGTCAGCCATGCGACATAAATAGTTTACTTGTAGAAGGTTTCGTCTGTTAAAAATAATTTTCTTTCTTGACACCTCTCATGCCTTTTTATAGATTCATCAGGGTTTGCCCACTGAAATGGAAACAGGATCTCCAATTTTACTAATGAAGTTATGTGATGAAAGGTTCAAAGCAAATTTTTTCAAGCTAGACTTTAATATCAAGGTAAAGACCCTAGCTGAAACCAGTGATACGAATGAGGGAAAACCCCAATAATGGAGGCAACTTCCCTTTTGAAACAGATAGACAAATATGAAACTTCCCTTATGTACATGATAGGGAATACTATACCCCAGAGAATAGGTTTTACTAGCAAATCATTGTAATAAAATGGGTATGAGTTATCAAAAAGATCTAGTCTACAGAAATTTCTAGAAAGTTTGCGACATAGCCATCCTGTGATGACCATGTCGTGCCGGTTCCGCGTAAGCTAGAGGTGTGGGATTATCAAAATGATGAGACATATTAATTCTTAATACAACTTTTATTAAGATTAACTTATATTACTTAAATTCTAATTTGACAATTTTAATTAAAGTGAGAGTCAAGCCCAAATTAAATCACGTATTTAAGTCAGATCACGCAACTAGATCCTCTATCTCAATTATCATTAATAATCCTATTCATCTAATTACTTATATCCAATATTACCTTTTTCAGTTCTGGTTCCTTGACCTAGAGAATATTATCTATAAACTTTATATATGAAGATTCCAACTTCTTTATCTTAGGCTTCTATTCTTTCCAAAACTATCGGACTGCTAATTCTTGATCCGCAAGATTTCACACTAAGCTTTGTCACGCTATCGATCAGAATAATTCCACAATACTATCTCTGAGCCTGCCGCGCTATATCTAGGCTTGCCACGCTATATCTTATCATCAAAGCTTCTATCCTTTTATAGTAAATCTCATTTGCATAATATCTTTGTTTATCTTCTTGGTATTGGGTTGGAAAAGTTTTGCCATTAATCGTGGCCGTCAAAGAACATAGGAGTTATGTTAACAGAAAGACGCGAGAGACGTCACAAGTTATATACAAAATTTCATCAATGAATTGGAAAAAATGGAACTAGGAACATCTGATTACTCAGGGCTTTCGTTTGAAGAGGATGCTGGAATCTGAACCTGAGATATATGAAATGGTTACAGAATATTTCACTGTATTTTTTCACTTGACTTTGTTACGGATCTTTAGGCGACCTTCTCACACTAATTCTCTTGGGGAATCTTTGAGCTAGCATTCGTGTTTAATTCACAGCTATCCCTCTCAAGAAGAAACCTTGATATTAAGATTAGTTCGACTATATAAAGTCAGAATTTTTGTAATTATCGAAGAAGGAGCTGGGAAGCTGTTATATTCGCCACGCAGGTGAGATAGAGTAAAGTTGATTTTCGCAGCTTCAAGTGAAGAGCGGTGTTTGCCACTGTATTAAATTACTGGATTGGGGGTTTGTAATCAACGATAGATTAGGTTATAAGTTAAATTAGTTACTTGCGCTTGTTTGCTTAATATTTATTGCTTTCTCTCTGCCACTGCTTTGTCATTCACTCAGAGATTAAACTGTTGTTGATTAGTGTGTTTGAGTAAAATAAATCATTGTTATAATGGAAGTTTCTGGTTCTGTTTTTATTCCTTCTACACCCTAGGGCTGGCAAGATGAGGAGGGAGCAACTTCGGAGTAAGTCGCTCACAGTGGCGCCCAACGGGATTGCTTCAAAGACGTTCTGCTTTCCCTAACCCCGAGATAGGAGTCGGATCCAATTTAAGGGTCTTACTGGATTTTTTTTTTCCGGATCGGAAAATGGGGATGAATTCTGTGAATGCACAGAAAATAACGTCAAATTTTTACCTAGCATTTGGTTTGTGCATATCTAAAAGGTCATCTCAGGGGACGCGTTCTGGATTGGTTTGAGGTATTGGGATATTTTTTGGTGCAGGGGACAGCTACTGATTTCGCACAATTAAAAGAGGCGTTAACGAAAAATTTTCCAGTAGAAGAAGAATTAGAATTTTCCAGAATTAGAAGTAAGGTTCTATTCCTAGTGTTAAAGTAGAGGTCAGGTTCCATCGGACTTTATTTACGACCTCCTGAAGGTCCACAAAAGGTTGGGACTAAATATGTCAGATGAAAGTTTAGTTGAGCACATAATTGCTCACCTTGAACGGAATATCTAAAGATCAGAAAAAAATCCAACATCTAAATCTCAGCTTTTAAACATGATCACAAAATATGAAGATAGGTACTTGAGGAGAGAAACCGAGTAATAATAGTAAAAGACGAGATTGGGATGCGCGGTGGAGATTACCGGACGATCGTAGAAGTGGAGAGATTAAATGACAGGAGGGCTACTAGTAGAAGTACATACGGGAGGAACAATGTTAATCAAGGCTTCGAGAACAGGAACAGAAATGATCGTGGGTTTGAGAATCAGTTCAGAAATAGGGGTCCGAGTGACAATTTTAGCCGAAGTTTGAGTAATAATTGGACCAGAGGTAATATTAGAACTTTTAAGCGATCGATATGAAGGGGGTGATCAATCGCAGGTTGAAGTGAATCCTTTCTGCTTTGCGGATGTCCCCTGTAGATTTTCCGTACCTACCCATTTTGTTGAACGAAACATTTACAAAACCTTTATGGGGCAGAAAAGTCGTTTATTTCTGAGGAAATGTACAACAAATATTTTTTTTACATGCCGAGGTCATGACGGCACAGGGCGCCCGTTGTAAAAATGTAGGAATGGTAGAATTGCTTTCGGGAATTTACGAAGAAGTGGAATTTTCATATATTGGCGGATTTAGAATATCCTTGTATTTTAGGTGTCGATTTTTCATACGGGGTTCAAAAATCACATTGGATTTTGAAGAGTTACCAATAGCTGAGGGGAATTTAGAGATTCATCTCTCAAAAACGAAACTAGAGAAAAGTCAGAAAAATTGAATTGAAAACGCTATTTAATAGTTTTAAGGGGCTGTTTTTGGATAAACCGGGACTCACTAATGTATTATATCATGAAATTGACAATGGCAATAAACCACTAGTAGTTTCCAGACCTTATTGGTTCGATAGAGTAAAACAGGAAATAATCGATTATCATGTAGACAAGATGTTAAGGTAAAGTACAATAATACCCATTCTGTCGCCTTTTGCGTCTCCTGTGGTCTTATGTCGTAAAAATAACGGACTGCTTCCAGATAATCTGGAAGCTTATAGAATTGTGGTGGGATATCGCAAACTTACGCAATAACTAGGTACCCTAGATATCCCTTGGCACTCATTGAGGATTTAATCTCCAATATTCCTCATACTGCGATTATGAGTTCGTTAGATCTGTGGTTCGGGTGTTTTCAGTTGTCAATAAATCTCAGTGACGTACTTAAGACTACTTTTGCCACAAAAAATGGTACTTACGCGTTTCAGCGCAAGCCATTCGACTCTCGGGAGCTGTCCCGAATTTTAAGAAAGCTATCGACATAATACTCATACCGGTATTAGGGAAGTACGAGAGTGTGTATATGAACCTTGATAATCTCGGCTCCATCATTTGCACACCACGTTGAGCATTTAAGGGAAGTGTTTAAGTTGTTGCAGGAAGCTGGGTTGACTTTGAACAAAGATAAGTGTAGTTTTGGTTGCGAGAGATTAAAATACTTGAGACTCGGGGGACTAGCAAGGATGAGATTACCACTGATGAATCTAAAGTTAAGACAATAGTAGAGATGAAACCCCCAAAGAATGCTAAAGAAGTGTCGAAATTTTTGGTGGTGATACAGTGTTATCAAAAATTCATAAAAGTTATGCAGATTTCTACGAACCCCTTTATCAATTAAAATAGAAAAATTGTTTGATCGGAGGAGACGCAGGTTGCTTTCGATAGTATTAAACGCGCAATTACGGAAGCACCGGTAGTAAAACTACCGGATTTTAATGTGCCATTTGAGTTGTTTACAGATGCCATTATGATTAAGATTGGGGCGGTGCTTACATAAGATCATAGACCCATCGCGTTTGCGTCACGCACGCTCAATAATGCGGAGAGAAATTACATGTTAACCGAACGTGAATGTTTAGCGGTTGTTTGGGCTTTAAATAAATTTTTTAATTAAATTTTTTTATAAATTTCTGTTTGACCCGGTCAACTAGACCGTTCAATTCAACAGTTGATACATATCAAATTTCATTACTGTAGGTCTAGCAGTTCGAAAACGCGCGTATTTTTTTTTTTTCATCAATATGTCGGAAAAGATTCCTTCTCCCCCATAGAAGTCGATTTCCGTAAAATACTTCCTTTGCGAATTTCCATTCAACGAAAGTAACATGCGTACTAAATTTCAGTACAATAAGTAGCAGTTCAATAACAATTTTTTTAATATAAATAAGTAGCATTTACCCCTCCCCCCAATATGAGTATATTTTCGTAAAATCCATTCTTAATCAAAAGGAAAAAAATAGCCGTGGCAACAAAATTTTGTTTGTACGACTAATAGTTCAAAAACGGCAATATTTATCTCTAACGCCCCTTAAGCTCTGCAACGACCTAAAGGATCGATTCTCAAAGCACTTTTTGTAGAAGATTTCTACTCCATGAAGGGAACCAAATTGATAGCATGTAGGTCTAATACTGGAATATTTATATATAACACTCCTTGGGGCTCAATTTTTTCAAAAACTTTTTTTGTAGAAGACCTCTACATGAAAGGAACATATCTAACAAATTTTCAAGTTTGTAGTAGTTAAAAAACAGGAATATATATCTGAACGCCCCTTAGGGTTCAATTTTACTAACTCAAAAACCTTTGTGTGCATGCGCCCAACCGTTCCTCAAAGCTTCATAGCAATCGGATGAACAGTTTAGGCAGGCATAAGAGACGTACAGACACAAATATACATTTTTATTTCTATAGATATCTCTATAATTTAGACGCCTAGCAAAACTAAAGAAATTACTTGGTTGGGATAATTTGAATTAATTGATCAGCTGATAACGCGTTTTTATAATTTACTTTCTGTCGCGAAACATATTCATAAATAATTTTCTGCATAGAAGGAAAATAGAATCAGTAAGAAAGTTTTCCTTTTACCTGATATAGGATTGTCGTGTAACTCACGGAGAATTTTAAGCCTTTCGGAATATAGATTCTAAATTCTTTTGGTGACGACAAATATTTGGAATAAGCCCATCGATAAGTCTTGGAACCTCCGAATCTACTCCACTACTACTAGTAGTCCATCTTTTGCTCCTCAATCAGTTGAT
>BMAV01021245.1:66847-89154 GCA_019973955.1 Trichonephila inaurata madagascariensis | reverse complement strand
AAAACATATTTGTTATAGATATTCACCTACACTTTCAAGCTGTATTTTTCAATTTTTAAGTATATTCGCTGATTAACGCGCACCACTTTTTTTTACGAAGAAACCTGAAATTAAATTTTTTAGGCATTTTTTTGAAGTTATTTATCCGAGGCTCATGAAAAAATATTATATTTCAAGAAAAGTTCATATGCTATGCCATATTTTTTAAATAAACAGTATTTCGAACTATGTAGACGTCTTAATTTTTTTTTTATGCTCGCCTTTTCTTTATTTTTAAAGCTTTCGCATTTATACTTGGTGTAAAACGTGCACTCGTAAATTTCGATTTTATTCAATTCCTACTATTTAATCACTCTCTCTCTATATTTATATATTTATTTAACTTGTTCAAATTTTCAATCTTTAATAAAATACTTCCTATTCATTAAATCAAGTTCAAATAAATTTTTTTAACTTTTAGTGGATGACACTTGATGTTAATATAGTTTTTTCAAATTTTGTATCATTAATTCATTTTTATTTTTAAATTTTAAATTTATTCTGCATTATTTCCTTCGTAGTTACAGTTAGCTGCAACAGATGGCACCAGTACGTTTTTGTAGGAAGTGAAGTTAAATTTTTTTTATATATATTACTTGCTTTTTGGGTTAGAAGTGCGAGTTATACGCCGAATTTTACGGTTCTTACTTTTCTCCTACTTGATTAATTTGGAATAAGAACATCCAAAAAGTGTTTTCACTTTTTTGTTTGTTGTCGTGCGTGTTTACCCTTTACTACAGCATCATGCTATAATTTTTTGCTCATAATTTCTGTAGCAGTGGTGCTTCTTTTTTTCCTACCTCCCCCCTCCCCCAAGTAGGGTTATCACGCCTTTCTAGGGGGGCGCGCCCCACAGCTTGAGAAGGACTGCGATAAAGATTTTATTTCGAGTTTTGAGAACAATTTAATAACCGTATACATGAAACAAAATATGATTTGGGAAGAAAAGCCGAGTGATTTACATTATAATTTGGCCGATGGCGAAACAAAGATTTGATAATTTATATATAAAAATGAAAGAGAATAATTAGGTCTTTAATAAACACTAGGTGGTTGTACGTTTTCTGTAATTTTAATTTTTTCTCCCTCCAATTTTTTGCGCCCTAGGCATGTGCCTAGCGGACCTGGGACGTCTTAAGACTTCTTGAGGCCCTGGGCCCCCACGCAAAAGTAGGCCCTTACACAAATATAGGCCCCACCTAAGACCCTTAAAAGTAGCTTACTTTGTCAAATACTCGTATAAGCAACAACCCGAAACAAATAAATGTGCATGACTTACAATCTCACAAACTGGCTCGACCGATTGCCACCTTCTGACTGAATGAGTAATGAGGGTGGTATGGTGGTAGACCTAGGCCTGTACGTGGACAACGGTCATCCCATGTAGCAAGTTGACATATTGTCTGAAATTCCCAATTTTTCGGAGCATACAACTGGAAAAAACATTTCACCATTGAAACTATTAAAATCATGATTGTATTTAAAGCTTGTGTCGGGGGAACGAAAGAGCCCCGTGGCCGAGGCCCTGGGCCCAGTTGGCCCATGCCTTAAGACGTCCCTGGCCGTGTATATTAAATCTGTCAAGGTTCAGAGTACTCACATTGGTATGGAGGGGGCTGGATGTCGAGAGAGGGTGCCAGCTCAAGTGTCGTTCTCACTAGAATTTCTAATTACCTGGCTTTTACCATTCCCTGGAATTTCCAGGAAATCCGGGGAACGTAACTGTCCTTTCCAGAATTCTCGGAAATACATTAAATTTTCAAAAAAAATTTAAAGCATGCTATTTTTAATTGACGTGAATAATAAATATATAAAATAATTTTACGTACAAATTCCAAAATTTGTACTCATTCATATATTCAGCTAAAAAATTCAAAAAATATAAAATACTTTAATAATTTCTTTCTAAAGTGTGATTTGAGAAAACACAAGCAATCTGTGATTTTATCATTCAGCCTAGTTCTTAGATTTATTATGAATAACCCTGCTGCAGAAAAATGCTCTAACTTTACGATGTCTTGGGTTGTTTTTCAAAGTCGCCCTTTTTTATGTTTGAGGATCGATTTTCAGTTTTTTTTTAATCAATTTTAAATAAAATTATTTTTCTAATGTTTACTAAGGCAAATAATAATACAAAACAAAATTATTGAAAGTTTATTTACTGCTAGGTAGCGATCATTTACGTTAAGAATCGAATTTGCATCTAAGAAATTTTGTTGGGGGTGAGGGGCTCACGCGTCTTTTTTTTAACAAAACCCCCGGGTTCTTTGATCCAAGATTAATGGCAACCTTTTCCAAAAAAACCCAAGAAAAATGCGAATAAGAAATGCAAATAAATGCTTTTAAAAAAAAGAAGTTTCAGTAAGCAGGATGGCAATTTGATGAATGTTATGTTCATATGGAGGAGATACGGTGAATTGACAGCCTATCGTAAAGTTCCAGAAACCCCAGCCATTTTACAAGGTGCATACCATAAAAACCCCCAGATGTTTCCATTTAAAGAAAGTTAAGTTTGGATTAAGGTAGGACTGATTATTTGAAAAAGGACTTGTAATATTTTGAAGTGAGAATAGGCGGATAATATGATTATTTAAAAAATGGTTAAGTTACCCTTCGGTTTAACTATCTTTTTTTTTTGTTCATTCTAAATTTTCATAATTTAAATTTATTAAAATTTTTAGAGTTAAGTTATATTCTTAAAAAGTCATATTAAAATTTAAAAAAGTTGTTTTTTAGAAAATCCCACACCCATAGCTCAGCTGAAATCAAAGATATGGTCACCAAAGGGGGGGCCATATCACAGGTGTAACTGATTTTTTTTGAAACTGCTATATTTTTTGTTACATGAAACTAAAAAATATTGAAGGAATCACAAAGTTTGGTGAAGAAATTGACAAATAAGAAAACTTTTTCAGTTTTTAAAAAAAAACCCCCAAACGCGGGTGTTTTTCCCCTTTTTTAAACCACTGATTCAATTAAAATTTAAAAATAAAGAAGCAAAAATTTAAAAAACAAAAAATCTAAGTTTTAAGTGGCTTTACGTTGTCAAAATCAAGATTTCATCTTTTGGAATGGGCTGCTCCCCAAAATGATGTTCCCCAAAAAATTTTTTTAACAACTGTTCGCAGAATAGAGGGGCGTCTTGATTCTTGAGGCCCTGGGCCCCACGCAAAAAGGGGGCCCTGGGCCCGAAATAAATGTAAACCCTATGATCCATAGAGGTTAACCTGATTTTAAAAAGGGATAAAAGGTAATTTTTATGATATTTTGTGTCACTTAGATATACATGTATAAAATTATTTTTTTAAGGACAGTTTGACGAAAAATTATTTCAAAAATACAATAGCTGTACTAACTTAGAATGAATCCCTTTTTCAATGTTGCCTCTTTTTTTAGTAGTGTCGTTTATTATAACAATACTATTTTTGCCTCGTATATAGCTCAGAATCTTTGTACAGAGGTCAATCCATGATTTGTGAAAATTCACATTATTTTCAGAGTTACAACCATTTGAAATAATTATCGGTGTTTTCCATGTAAAATTTTCTCCCCTATTGTCGTAAAACATGGATAAAACCCACTTCTAAGTTATATCTTTCAAAAATTTAGTTGAGCCTCTTGTACAGAGGTCTGAGCTATATACAGGCAAAAATATTATTCACAGTAGAAGCGTTTTTCAATAAAAGGAGAATATTTGGAAAATGGGTCATTCTATGTTCATTTTCTTTCAAAAATAGTGTACTTAAATCATTTTTTATTGTAATACTATTCTAAAACAATTTTATATAATATTTTCTAATCTAAGTGACACCAAATATCATAAATAGTAATCCATTTACGTTTTTCAAATCACGTAAGTTCTCGAACTTAGTCGGATACCTTAAAAGCAGATAGTACATAGCATATGTTGTCAAATATTCGTACAAACAATAACCCGAAACAAATAAATGTTCATGACTTACAATCGCACCAACCGGCTCAACTGACTGCCGCCTTTTGACTGAATCGGTAATGATAGTGTATGATGATAAGCCAAGGCCTATACATGGATGACAGTCACGTATATTCCTTCATAGTTTATATATCGTCTAAATTTCCCAGTTTTTCGGAGAATACAAATGTAAATAACATTTGATCGTTGAAATTAATCGAATTATAATCTTACTAAGCCAGAGTCGAGAACAAGACGAGGCTCCCCTTGCAGCCAAGGCCCTGGTTGCGGACCCACCATTATTTAAGACATCCATGCAGGCAGACAGGAACTGATCGAGACAAATGCGACTCTTTCCTACGACAAGCTGTAAAAATTCTCCTCAACTCTGCTTCTCTTAATACACTCTTAACCCAATGCAGGAAGACATTTCTTCTTCCAAGGAATTCGGGGTAAGCGATTGCAAATTGCAGCCGTGCTGTCAGCTAAAATTTATATCGGATGTCGAAATCCACAGTCCAATCAAAACTAGCTACCTCAGATTATTTCAGCCCCGTGTCGTTCCCGGAAATACAAAAAGTATGAAAATCTTATAATTTCCTAGGAACCGGGGATCCTGGAAAGAATATCTAGTTCTCTCTTGACAGTGCTTCACACTTACGCGGTATGTCGCAATTCTCACGTGTTGTTTTAGAGAGCGACGAATATCAAACTCAGATATTCAACAAACTTACAACTGAATTAATTAATGTCAAAAACTGTAAGAAATAGAAAAAATTTCGTTGCCAGATACATATTTCTAAGGCTGCATGGGAAACAATAATCTGTACAATGTAACAGTTTGATAAACAGACAATATTTTCATTCCAAATCAAAGTATTACGTTAAAAATAGCCACCTACAGAAAAATAGCGTAAAATAGTTACAAAAAAGAAAAGAGTCTTACAATAGTCGCATATGATGTGTAATATCTGACATGTTATCGTGGTAAACACGCAATATTAATTTTTTTCCTGAAAAGACTATGAAAAAAAATCGATATGATTGGAAAATAATTTCTATCGAATAATTATATATCTTTTAATGAAAATTGTAATTAACAAAAGCGAGTAATGTGCAATATTTTATCAAAATAATTATTCTTTTGTTTAATTTGGGGAGGAGCGAGACAATAGATCTCATGATAACCAAAATATGACACATATATTCTGTGATTTTTCAAAGTATTTAAAACCGTTGAAAAACAGCGTCAATAACAGTACCACTGTTAAGGTCGAAACATTCTAATTTGTGTTCATTTCGAACTTGAGTTCATCGTTCATAAAAGCTGCGAGCGGTTCAGTTATAAACTGAATTTAAAATCACCACCAAAAATCAGGGGAAGCGAGTGGATACTTTTTTAAAAGAGCAGAACTGTTATATGGTGTGCTAAAATGTATGGAAATTCCTTTAATTTTTTAACCGTTTGATTCGAAGAAATGTGTACGACCACCGAAATCACTGTTTCTCCATTTTCAAATAAGCATTCTGTCGCACTTATGTCCCTCAATATCGTGACTAACGGATTTAGAGTCAAGCGCTCGAGTGCTTGACAGCTACTAGAATTCTACCCCCATGCGAGGGTAGCGAAAAGCCACAGCCGCGCACTCTCATTGGTCAAATCAAGTAGCGCGCGCTTACGTCACATCCTGTTACACATATCCGTCCCTTTTCACGAAATCACTCCCAACAAATATCCAGCAACTGAGAGGAAAGATGTTACACCTCAAAAATATAACGCTATATTAAGACTGTAAAACAAGACTCCTTCTCGACGTTTATCAAAGTCAAAATGTGCTGGTAAGCATTTCTCCTTCTTACACTAAGCACCACAGCAACTTTTTACCAGGCAACAACAAATGGAATTTTTGTATGAAAAAATTGCTGTGAAGGAAACGGTGTATCAATTCAAAACGATTAATAAAAGTTCATCGATGAATATTGTGGTTCGTTATCTTTAATTAGTCCGTTGACGAATATTGTGATTCCTCATCATTTATTAATTCATTGACAATTCATCAACAAATGTGATTCGTTATCAGCTATTAATCCATCGACGAATGCTGTTTTGTTATCACTAATTAGTTCATCGATGAATGTTGTTTTGTTATCACTAACTAGTTCATCGACGAATGTTGTTTTGTTATCACTAACTAGTTCATCGACGGATGCTGTGGTTCATTATCACCGATTAGTTCATCGACAAATATTTTGATTCGTTATCAATAATTAGAAATTTTAAAAACGATGCTATAGGCACTTTTAATAAAATTTTTACATTTGTTGTTTTCTTGGCTGATCTTCAAAGATATTCATCGTGGCTCGCGAATTCGACATGCTTGTTCTACTATTTCACGTCGTCGTAAATGCTATTTTACTCTTTTTTTCATTGTAATAGCGAACTTACAAACAGAAGGCGATGGGTACCCTAGTGGTTAGAGCATCGGATTTCTGACCGGAGGGCCTGGGTTCCTAAATACCCTCCAAGTACACACAAAGTACATGCTCGTTAAATCATTGAGTCCGAAAATCCTATGGGCTGTCTGCAGCAGAAACCGCGGGTGCAGGGTGGGGGAGAATATTTCCTCCCCTCTTGCCTATTCCTAAATTGTGGAGGTGGAGATAGGTGTTGTCACCATCTACCGTGTGGAAGTCTGGTAGAAGGCTCGGGCAACTTTCCTTCCTTCGACACCAACTACAAACAGAGATGCTTACAGAATACAATATCTACAGAACCTTAAAGTGTTAAAGAAAACGTTGAGACGTTTTAGTTCAGCTTTCTGTCCTTTGAGATTTTCTACCTTTCTTCATAAAATTGGAGCATCTAGTTCAGTGTAAATGTTGGAGTTGTGATAAATTTATTCATCACCACTCTTGTTCAAGATTTAACGCATAAATAAATTGTATAACAATGAGGCAAAAAACACGGCGTTAAGTTTTATTTAGAATATACGTTTCTCTTTTTTTTTTCTTCTATGTTTCATAGAAGTAGCATGCCTTATAAAATCACTTTTATATGTGCTGTCAATTCTTAATTGCATATCTTATAATACGCATAAATCTTGTCTCTCTCTCTCATACATTATTTCTTCCAGCCACTATTCAAACAAGAGTTTTAAAAGGATGATTTGTTCACCTCTTGTGGTTGAATATTTAGGTAAAACACTTTAAGATATCCAACTGTCTTTAAAACCATCATTTTCATAAAAAATCGAATTTCTTTTATAGTCTATTTTTATAGCCTGTTTAATAAGCTTTATAAAAATATCATACTTTTAATTCTGAGTCAATTAGAAAAAGAGTTATAGCTGTTTTTGTTTGAAGTAGTAAGCCAAAAAATCGAAACCGGAAGTGGGTATTCGGTGGTTTTTCACCGGCAAAATAAAGTTTTTATTCTTTTAAAATATTTTAACGAATTCTTTTTATGTTTTATAGTAAACTTTATTTCATTTATAAATATTTTAATAGATATATTTGGTCTTCAAATAGGCAACGTTAACTGATTCATGTTTGTTTTAATTTAAACGAGTTGCTATCTTTTAGCATTTGTGTTCAAAATTAGATCTCTTTTTAACTCTTTTATTAGTACTTTTATATAGAGTTATAATTATTTTTAATTAAATTAAAGTTGTCATGCCAAAAACAAGATCAATGAGGTAAAAAAAGAAGAGATTTCCAGAAAGCAGAATTTGTTGGAGAAATGTTGAAAGAAAAACCAACGGATCTTTCAAATTCAGTTATTAATTCTATTAAAAAGACTTATAATTAACTTTACGATCAAAATCTCCTAAGAAAATGTCTTCACGGGAATGCTCAGAACTGCAATGAGAGTCTTAACAATGTCGTGTGGAGTATAACCCCGAAAGATAATTTTGTTGAGCTACAAACACTCCATTTAAGAAATTATATCGCAGTAATACTTTTTAATTCTGGATTTGCTGTTCTATTACCTCTACTTTAAAAGTTAGGAATGAAATTATGTTCTGAAATGAAAGGATATTCTTGGTACCTCGACAAAACGAGAATTGTTGATTCTACTAGACATTCTAAACCAGATAACAAAAGGTCTCGTAAAAAAAGAAAGGCCCTTCAAAAATGCAAAAGTTTGAAGTATGAGGTTCAGGAAGAGGCACAACATACAAATCTGGAGAGTTTTAATACCTTCCTAAATCTTTAAAAAGTTTTATTGCAAATATAAACTTTATTTTGAATTTTCTGAAGAATGTTATTTTTGAAGTTAATGGTAAGAGTGATATTTCTTTAAGTAAATGAAATATTCTTATGAAATTCTTTGAGTTTGTTCTTTGTATTATAATGAATGCTTTCTGCTAAAAGCTAAGGGTAATTTTTCAATTAAGTTATTTTTTAATGTAATTTTATATGAAAAAAAAAGTTTCTTAAGAAAATTCTAGGTTTCTTCATTTTGAACACTTGTATTTCATAATTTTACAGTAGAATTTGAGCTTTTTTTTTAATATAAAGCAGAGTTAAACGTTAAATAATTGTATTCCTGCAAACATTTTATTTATTTTTGTGATATGTATATTTTTAGAGTTGTTAGCAAAAGAGGAATTTTTGTAATATTTTGGTACAAGTTTCTCAATATTTTGAAAAATAAGCTTTCAAAAAATTCTTCTTGCTGTATTGTCATAGTTTCGCAAAATACTAAATTAAAAAATAACAATTAAATAATTATTTAAGTTATATTTTAGAAAATTGTCTCTGAACCCAGTCGGATACCTTAACTGAATAAAGCCATATGTTAAGTCACAAAAAATTAAAAGTACATTAAAGTGTTTGCAGCAATTCTGTAAGTTATTACTCATCACAATTACACTACATACATAAGACAAGCAAGTATTAGATACATTTAACAGGCGGATAATAACAAATGAAAAAAAAAATGGTAGAGAAAGAGCGAGCTTCAAAAATAAAACATGTGGGAACGTTGAAGGAAATAGCGTTACAGAGTAGGCGTGTTGTTCTCCCTTCAATGATACACTGCCTAAGGGGAAAAAAAGTTTTACAGGGAAAGTATTCTCTCTTCACAGCCCGAACTTGAATAAGATTATTTAAATACTAGCTGGTATACCCGTTCTTCGCATGGATGAATTAAGAAATTAAACAATACAGATTGAAGGATAAAGAAGTTTTTAATGAGTTAATTTTACGTAAATTGCAAATTAAACAAAAAAAAACCTTTTTGCGTGTCTCAGTTGAATAACAACAACAAAAAACATGGTTGCTAAGTTTTAAGTCTATAGATCTAATAGCTGATAAAAAGGATTTTTTTTATTTATAACTCCCTGTAAATGATGTCGTGTGAAAGACAAAATTTATCTACTTTAAATATCAGAAGCCATTAAAGTATTTATTTTGATATATGGACCACATTATTACTACCAAATGTGCATAATAAAATCATAAAAAAGAACGTGCATAGAAAAATAAATTATCAATTTTTATTGTATTTAGGGTTCACTATTTTGGCGATAATGGCTTACATACGAAAAAAATCAATAGTAGCTATTCAAATAAAAAGAGAATTGCCACAACCTCTCCCTTCGAAATCTAGTTTTATTCTGAAATAAAAAAAATAGTGAACTGATCAAAGCAATAAATTAGAAGCGAGCACGCACTGGCGCCTGGAGTAGGCAAAATAAAAAGGGAAAGTTTTGCTTCACGCATAAAAGATAGAAATATGCTGTCGCGGGCTTTTTCGCAGATGGCAGAATTTTTTCCTACTTACTTGACAATTATCGCTGATGTTTTTACACTATACAAACTAAGCAGTGATCACAATTTAGTTATTTTTTACTTTGTTATAAATAAGGTATCAGGTAGCTAATTAGAACTAAAAATGGATTTAGAAAACACTGGCAAAACACTAGATAACCTCCATATAAACGCGAAATCAATGCTATTATTAGGTACATCAGGATAGAAATTAATGAACAAAAAGGAGGACCTGGAAATATTTTTTTTTAATATTCAGTCTTGAAAATTCCCATTGCACAATTAATACGTGTAACTAATATAATTAATGATTGTTTCCCAAACAAGTTCTTCACCGTCGGTATTTTCTTAGATGTTGAGAGAGCATTTGGCAAGATGTTGCACTTTGACCTCACATACAAATTAATTCAGCTAAAATTCCCTGCATATTTAATTAAAGTTATGCACGATTTTTTTCACAACAGGACTTTTCAGGTTCGTGTAAATAACATTTTTTCTAATAAGGACATTATTCAAGCAACCTCTCCCCTTCCCCCATACACACACTGCAGGGTGTATATATAGTAGTGTCCTCAGTCCACACTTGTATAACTTGTACACCCATGATTTTCCACACCATACCTGTCATTACCTGCCTATTTGTGGATGATTCCGAAGTTTTAGAACAAAACGTCGAAATACACTCTTAAATCTTTTCTAAATTATCTCATTATGTTAAAAGATTGGCTTATACTTATTAGAGAATTTCAAAGAATGTTGATAAATCACAGGCAATAATTTTTAGGAAATGGGGATTCATTGATCCCTTTTTTCCAGCTTATACTCTTTGCAGACAACATGTAGTGTGTCTCGGTAGCTCGCTATCTGAGCCTACACATTGATAGTCTATTAATATACAAAAAACACATAGACTATGTGGCGGAAAATTTCTGGAGCAGAATTCATTTAGCTTACTCACCAACAGGGAGAACATCGCCGCTCTCTTTGGAGAATAAATTTATCTTTTAAAAGCAATTTTGCACCCAGTAATTGCGTATGCTGTCACCATTTGAGGTGTAGCAGCTACCCCCACGCGAAGGAAATTCAAACTGTTTAAAACAAATTACTACTCATCGTAACTAACGCACCTTAGTACGTTAAAAATGATATCGTACACGACGATTTACATATGGAGCCGATTTCTAATCACACCGCTAAGTTATTCAGAAAAGTCATTAAATCAATTGAAAGATCAAAATCCAAATTTTGGAGCACAAACATTATTCACTTATTTACACTCTAATTTAAGTTATGCATATAAAACAACAAAGTAGCAACTTCCACTTTTTTAAACCATTATAACACACACACAAAATTACCATATTTTCTCAAATCTCTAAACCGCACCATTTTTCCATTGTTAATGCTATTGAAAATCGGAAGTGGCTTAGAACCAAAGGCAAAACATTTGTTGGATGGGGAAATTGAGTTTCAACCCCTTTCAAAAGGAAAAGTACAGACGTCCTTTCTGGCCACTTGCATCGATGAGTTATCGCATTCCGCAGTTTATCTCCAGTAATTCAGACTATCATAAACATCGTTGTCTTAGAAAAATTTTTGTGTATTTAGGAAAAATTTTGTATACGTTTTCTTCGATCACCTAAACATCAAAGATATCGGTAATATCATCAAGACGAGTTCACTATGATTCAAGTATGAAAAAAAAGGCAATTTTGTACGCAGAAAAAAATTGGAAAGAGAGTAGCGGCCACACTCTGAAAATTTGACTTGGATGAAATAAATATTCTTCGATGGAGTAAGCAAAATGAATTAATTATTGCTTGTAAATATTCAACACTCCTTAATAATTCATTTGCATTCTTCTATAATTCATTCTGTTAAAAAAAATGCTACATAACAAATGCACTAGAGGTTACCATGGAAGTGACGAATCATTTTTGAAACGTGATACCGATTGTTAGAGTAATTATAGGCTCTCCGTGTATGTATTAGGAAGTTTTTAATACTGGTCAAAAATTAATTATAAACTCCTAATTATTTCTCGTGAAATTTTTTTTAAGGTATCCGACTACGTTCGGAACCGTGATTTTGCAAAAGCGAATAAATGGATAATATTTATGATATTTAATGTCACTTAGATTAGAAAATATATATAAAATTGTTCTAAGAATAGTATTACAATAAAAAATTATTTAAGTACACTATTTTGACAAAAATGAGCATAGAAAAATCTTTTTTCAAAATATTCTCCTTTTGCGAAAAATGCTTCTATTATAATAATATTTTGCCCGTATATAGATCAAACCTATGTACAGAGGCTCAACTAGAATTTTTGAAATACATAACTTAGAAGTAGGTTTATCCATGTTTTACGACAACAGAGGGGAGAAATTTTATGGAAAAAAACGCCGATAATTATTTCAAATGGTTGTAACTCTGAAAATAACGTGAATTTTTCAAAAATCATAGTTGAGCCTCTGTACAGAGGTCTAAGCTCTATATAGGCAAAATATTATTGTAATACAAGCATTTTTCACAAAAGGAGAACATTTTGAAAAAAGGTTATTCTAAGTTCATTTTTTTGCCGAAATATTGTATTTAAATAATTTTTTTTTTTTGTCAAAATGTTCTTAAAACTCTTTTGTACATGTATTCTATTCTAAGTGACACTAAATATCATGCAAATTATCCCCATTTATGCGCTTTTTTAAAATCACGGTTCCGAACGTAGTCGGATACCTTAAATCTTCTTAAATATCGGATGTGCGTGAACCTTTTACACAATTTTTTATTTCTTCTCAGAACCGAATAGAGAATTGGGGGTGCGGCTTAGAATCAAAGACAACATTTTTTCACAAAAGCATTCTGAGAATTCGGGGTGTGGCTTCGATTCCAGAAAATACGGTAATTCACATACTTCAACGACAACCTTCCTCAGGCATCAATCATCACACCTTCTTCCACCTGACTGATTGTTCTCAGAGCAATTCTTTTTCTTCATGGCTTCTCCCCACCCCTTCTCCTAGTCCAGGTATGCCTTCTTTGTTTGGGTCTCCCTGGCTTGTTCTCCCCCCTCCCATCCTTGAAAGGTTTCCTTGAATAGTTTTTCACTGCGTGGTTTCTGATACTGCCGCGAACTGCTTTATGAAACCCAGATGTTTAAAATGCGGTAAAGAGCAAGCTACGAGAAACTGCCAAATTAAAGAAAGACAGGAAAACCTCTTTTGTATTAACTGTCAGGGCTACGGTCATTCGGCATGTTATACAAAATGTCCCAAATTCCCACAACCAAAGAAAGGTGCCCCCTTCGCTGACCCAATGAAAAAGAAAAATTTCGCCAGTAAATGGATTAAAGAGGGAATTTTTCCTTCGCTAACATTGTTAGTGGAGAAATCCTCAGTCAAACCCCTACTGAAAATGAAAATGAAAAAAAAAAAAATGATAACAGAAAAGAAGATTCCCCCCGTGGATTCCTTAGCCAAGAAAATAATACCTCTTACTTAATACAAGTTCTGGAACTTTTTAATGTTATTTCAAACCTAGTAAAGAAAAATCCTAAAATTCTTGATCTTCTCTCTAAATTTAAAAATGCAAATTCGGACGAAGAAATAACCTGCCTTCTAGCAGAAGCTCTCATGGATAAAGTTTAATCTACTCACATTATTTTAACCAAAATTTTCCCCCCTAAATATTTCCTTTAATAGTTGTCTTAAAAATATTTTTCTAAGCCCAAATTTAGTCATAAAAGTCATTTCCCAACCTCCAATAAAAAGCCCACTTCCATAGAAACCACCTCTTTGGGATCTCCACTCCTGAAGTCACGTCCTCCCTCCCCAACCAAAGCTGCAACACCATGAACATCGAATATCCAGATAGAGGGTTGAAGACTGCTGGCGCAGTCTAGGTACCTCATTCTCAAAATCATCCGTCAAATCATCCGTCATCCATGGTTTCTATTTCATATTGAGCAAAAGTGACTTTGCCGCTTGCTCTCGAAAGGTATAATTTACGACATCAATCAGTGCGTGTTGTCTGGGATAAGAGAGAGTGAGTGAGTGAATATTAACGTCGCACTTCATCTACATGAGGGTCTGAAGAGAATTCTAGAATTTTCATGGGTTAACAATACGCTTGCGAAATCCAAGTGGCCAGTAGAGGGAGGGGACTACAATTAAAATTTTAAAACCAGATTATTAAAGCTAATGCATGGTCTGTGGGAATCGTCACTTTTATTTTGAATGCGATTTTAGATATAACGGAATAAAAAAACAAATTAAAACGTGAAGCAGATAAAGAAGATAAAAGCTATCTATCTTTTCAGTGCTTTCATTTATAATTTTAAAACCGAAAGTACAGATCATAAGATAAAAAGAGAATCGGAATGTTTGTTTCGTAAAAGTAACGAAATAATGCTACTTTATAGTAACAATAATTTAAAAAGAATCGCATTTTTAAAAAAATTTTTTTTGCTTCCAGTGTGCTAGTTTGAGGCTTAAATCTGGATACTGCTTTTAAAGCTTGCTGTCCTGGGATAACGGTGTTTTTTCCCAATCCCGAGTGAGTGAGTGAATATTAACATCTCACTATTCAGCTACTCGAGGGCTTTTGGTGACGGACCTAGTCATTTTGAACCTTGGTTAAGTGATGAGGACGACACCTGAGCTGGCACTCCCTTCTCCTAACTACCACACTACACCAACGGGAGAGCGTTTGAGCTCTCGACAGATTTAACATGCATCGCTCTCCTACACGGCGGGCGGGTCTTTAGTGATACTGGGCTCTAACTCACACACAACACACACGACATGCCAGCCACGATTCGATACCTTGACCACTAGGCTACAGCAGCCCCCATAATAAGGGAGAGAAAGAGACTTTATCTGTGTGAGCTCCTGACACTGGAACTGTTCTACAGAGCTGTTTCCGATACGTATAAGCAATATGTTCCGAAAGCGGCATTTTTCCATCACTGTACAAAATTCCGTTTTAATATATCTTTGTATATATCACGATTGTCCTTTGTGGTCGCTTGTGCGTCTACGTCTGCAACCCCCTTTTGGACCAGTGGAAGGCAAAGTTCTTCCCGGGCCCCCTAGTTCGGGAAAAGGGTACGCACGCAAGGACCGGTCGAATTTTCCTGTAAGTATATATATATATATATATATAATATATATATATATATATATATATATAGTTAATATAGTTTTATATTTTATATTTAATTTTTTCGCAGATATAATAAATTCAAAATATAAAATTTTAAATGCACCAAATCCCAAAACTTTCAATTTACTATTTTTGATAATATTTAAACCCCTTAAAAATTTTTTCGCATTTTTAAAAAAAAAATTTTAAAAAAGAAAATGTTTCCATTTTAAAAAAAAAAAAATTACATACATTTTAAAAAAAAAATTGACAAAAACCCCATCATTTAAATACGAAAAGAAAATATTGGGAAACTAAACCAACTGATTCAAGATAAAAACAAAATCCATAACAATAGATCATGAACCTCTAACTGTCCTATTCCCTCGAAAAATAAACACGTGCAGTTGTTTATATTCATGAATATCTCGGATCCAATTAAAATAAACACGAAGCCAAAAGCGTACATTGAAGTTCAAAGTTTTATGAAACATTATTCGAAAAAAACCCCTGTTTTTAACCGTTCTCTAGTGGTTGTAAAAATTAATATAAAAACGTTCCTAACTCTGATCACACTGGTGTGAACTGGACCTACGAGGAGGGAAAGCTCAGTCACGTCGTGGGGCGTGGAGGGAGAAACGCGGGATCCCATATATATGATCATGGTCCTGAACGGGTTAATAAATTTGTTATTCAATTAATTGGAGTCATCGTCTATTTTTCACCTGCACAAATTTTCAACAATACTGTTGACCACTTGTAGACGATTGTAATGACTTCAACCAGTAGCGCAAAGGAATTTTTTGGGGGGGGGGTCCGGGGTTGAAAGTTCACCATTCTTGTATCATGTTATTTTTGATTTTGTCAATTTTCAGGAACAAAACACAGTAAAAAACTAATTATTGAATAAATAATTGGCATTAATTAATAAAATTAATCATTAATAACAAATATTTAATTAAATTTTACGTATTATGTACTTAAATTTTAACCAATCGGAAAAAATAAGGGCTTTTGGGGGCCGGGCCCCCCGGACTCCCCTTGTTTACGCCGCCACGACTTCAACAGCCTGGGGTGGGGTTAAACTATTTTTCAGTAAGAAAATCGTCAAATAAATATTCGGACAATCTAACTGCAGGAAGGGGCCACAGATGTAGAGCCCTGCGGTAACGGCTTTATATCGCTAGCATAAACACATTATTCAAAATGATTTTTAGAATTGAAATGTCAAAGGGTCCCCCAGTTCTCTAAAAGAGTCTTAGCTTTTCTCTTACCCGCCCCAGAGTGTGCTAGTTCGCTGGTTCTATCCCCACCGTGTGGCCGCGGTAGCTGAGTGGTATAGGTATCGGATCGTGGCTTGCCTTGTCACGAGTTCGACCCCAGTACCACTAAAGACCCGCCGTGTAGGGCAGCGATGCACGTTAAATCTGTCGAGAGCTGAAATGTCCTCCCGTTAGTGTGGTGTGGTAGTTAGGAGAGGGGTGCCATCTCAGGTGTCGTCCACGTCACTTGACCATGGTTCAAAATTACATTGTCCATCGCCAAAAGCCCTCGTGTAGCTGAACAGTGTGACGTTAATAATCAATCTATCTATCTATCTATTCCCACCGTGCTCTTGCTGACTCGAAAAGCTCCTCGGTTCTAAATCCGCCTTCGTTTGGATTCATTCGCAGACACCCAGGTATCGCTGACTGAGAGGCCTCTTACGGATTCTCTCAAGTAAAACGTCTCTTTCTCACAGTCTCTCGCTCTCCCTTTTTAAACCTCCCGTTTCCCATGGTCACTGACCGCCTATCCCTTTGATCTCTTCTGCCGGCCCTTTAGAGCGGGGAAGGGGACTGTCTGGGCGCATAGTGAGAGCCCTGTACTGCAGACGAGGTGTCGTCCCAGATGTATGAGAAACCGATAGCACATTGTACCGGTGTCTCTTTTCATCTCTCGGACTGCTATGGGAACAAATGGTCAGAATTTTTGACCACCCATTTGCGAAACTTTTTCCGCAGCATTTACGGAAACGAAGGGATCTCTCCCACGTTTGACGGCGTCCCTTCTTAGCAATTAGGGGCAAGAGACTGGGTACATCACACGATGAAAGTCTACCGAGTGACTGACTTTGTGGATACCCAGAGAAAAAAATAACTATCCTGTGAGAAATGGTCTTCAAATTTTGTCGACTCACGAAACTCTGAAAACTATAAAGTGTTTTCGGGGAACACCATTCACACTTTAGTACTCTGCTAACCACACAAAATGTAACATAATGAAAGAAGCATGTATACCGTGTGAAATTTACATCATACGTTGATGGCAGGGACGTCTTAAGACTCTGTTGTTGTTGTTGTTTCCAATCCCCTTGGAGCAGGAAAGCTTACACCAAGTCCATATGACCATTTCGCGTAATAGTGTCACACACTAGGTCTTGCTGTTCATACAAATGTCGCAGGGAAATGCCCCAGCAGTCCAGAAGATGAGCAGGAGAAGCAGGGAGAGAGCAGGGATAGGTAAAGAAAGACTTTACCCCCTGCACAAAAGTCATATTGTGACATAGCCATCTTTCGATAGCTATGACGTGTTGGATCCGCGTAAGTTAGAGGTGTGGGATTATCTAAAGGATGAGACATTTTATAATTCTTAATACAACTTTTATTAAGAATAACTTAAATTACTTATATCTAATGAACAACTTACTTTAAGTGAGAATAAACCACAAATTAAACCGAATATTTAAGTCAGAACGCACAACTAGATCACTTATCCTAAATATTATTGATTATCTACCTAATCTCACTTTCTATATAATATTATCGTTTAGAAAGTAACCTTCCTACCTTGGTTGAAGACTCATCTATTCTGCTACTTGTAGATAGGTGTACTCATGTACAATTACTCTTCCTTATAAATATTATTATCGAAAGTGGGCGTTTCCTTCTTCCTTTTGAGTAGGCCGTCTAAACACTTGTTCCGAACTGTTCCACACTAAGCTTTCTCTAAGATTGCCATCCCCTCTCACTAAACCTTCTATCCTTTTAAAGTATATCTTATTTGCATTTTTGCTTTGTTTTTCTTCTTGGTATTGAGTTGGAAAAGTTTCGCCATTAATCGTGGCCGTAAAAGAACGTAGGAGTTATGTTAGAAGAAGAACGCGAGAGATGTCACAATATTACACAGGTGACCGCTTCTAAAGCACACCAAGGTCGTCTGATGTGAGCCCTGGAACTCCTGCACTGTATAAATAGGCCAGGACTCTTAGCTGCGTACCAGTGGTGAGCAGGAGGGTTTCGCTAAGTCAAATTCATTTTATTTCTTTGGAAGGAATGAATTTCCGAATGGGTTAAAAGCAGTGGAACTGGGCTTAGAGAGATCACAGCCCCTACCAGCCAGCTCATCAGCAGCTTCATTCCCAGGCACACCCACATGCAGTAGCGCACACAGAAATTTTTCAAGGGGGTCCGGTTCGAAAGTTTCACCATTCTTGTATCTTGCTCTTTGATTTTACGATTTTCGGGAACAAAACACAGTAAAAACTAATTATTGAATAAAAAATTAGCATTAATTAATAAAATTAATCATTAATAACAAATGCTTAATTAAATTTTAAGTATTATATACTTAGAATTATAATCAATAAAAAAAAAATCGACGGTTTTGGGGGGTCCGGACCCCCAGGATCCGCCCCTTGTGTGCGCCACTGCCCACATGTGATGGAATCCATTGGAGACATACTTGTTTCCTCTGACCGAGCCTAACTAATTTGGATAAAATATTTAGACCAGTACTGTCCATAATTTTTGGCCAATGCTTCAAATATTCTTAAGACTCTGAGGCCCTGAACCCAGAAAAGACTTTTTGAGGTCCTAGGCCAGGGGTTGGCAACCTGTGGCTCTTTGGATGTGAAGCTGTGGCTCTTTAGTTCCATACGCAAATATTATTTATTTTATCAACAAAAAAAAAAAATTAAAATCGTCATGAATCTATTAACGAGGCTTAGGCCTTTCGACTTGTCTCATTTGCCACGAAAAACTCGCACATAATAAGAAATTAAATTTAGAGAGACACTTCAATACAAAACACACTCAGTTTGCTAGTAAATATCCAGCCGGCGAAAAACGAAAAAAAGAAAGAAAAAAGCTGTCGACGAGCTCCGAAACTAAAACAGTAATCAAACTCCATATTAAGAAACTGGACGCAATCTACATGTAATTTTAATCTGGCAAACTTCGTGGTATCCCTAGAAATTGCAAAAAGGCCAACCATTTACAGATGGTGAGTATGTCAAAGATTGCTTCATACTTGCATCTGAAAACTATACGTGACTTAAACAATCCAGAAATCTTGAAAACGTCAGATTTGCCACTATCTGCTAAATCAGTACAGGATAGAAAAGCTTAAATGTCTTCAAATGTAACATATTTGCAGGTGGAAGATATTCAACTTTCTTCTGCCTTATCACTTGCAGTAGATGGTCTTTCGACATAAAAGACACGGCACAAGTTACCCTTTTTGTCAGGTATATGTCTTCCCAAAGTTCAAAAGAAGAACTCGTAGGATTGCTACCGCTCTCGGGACAAACTAGATGGGAAGATATAGCGAATGCCGAGCAAAAATGCCTTGAAGACAATAAGATTGATTAAAATAAAATCTTTTCAATAGCAACTGATGGAGCCAGAAGTATGACAGGAAAAAATAAAGGGGCAACAACGACTCTTCAGAGCAAAATAAACCACGAAATTTTTACGTTTTACTGCATAATATACCAAAAAGCTCTTTGTGCACAAACATTTCTGACCAAAAATTCCGACTTCCTTCTTCACAATAGCAATGGCTTTCCAAAGGTATGGTATTGAAACGTTTTGCTTTGTGCTTGAATGAAATAAATATACTCCTCAATGAAAAAGGCATTAATCACCCTGATTTAGAGAAATACAAATGGTTGCAAAAATGTTTCTTTTTGGCGGATATCACAGCGAAATTAAATGAGCTTAATCTCAACCGACAAGGAAAAGAAAACCCAGCCTATGTTTTGGTAGAAAATTGTTTGCTTCGAAGAAAAATTAATTCTTTTTGCAGAAAATATTTAGAACGGTAAATTACTTCATTTTCAATTTCTAAAAGAATATCGCGATAAAACTAGTGCAACTGTTGACACGAATTACTTCAGCACAGTTATAAAAAAAAATTGAAGTTGAATTTGCTGACAGAGTTGAGAGCAATTCAAAACCAACAAAACCACTCTAGCATTCATAGTAAATCCTCTCAACACAAATAGTAACGAAATCTACATTGAGCCACTTGGGATTGATACTGGATTTCTAGATATGCCATTGATGGATTCAAAAAGTAAATCTTTGGGAAGTGGAAAATTTACAGAGTTGAAAAGAAAGTTGGAGGTCCAGAAATGTAAGTACGAAACACAACAAAAGTTAAGAGCTTTAAAAGAAATGCACGCGAATTGAGGCACTTATATTAGACGCATGGAATAGTCTTCCAGAATAGTCTTACAGTATATTGTTACATTAGTTGTCTTCTTCTGCAAGACTCCACTCACTCTAATTATTCCCCTCCCAACGCCATGCAAGTTTTTGATCGCGTTTAGTGTGGCAACTTCACCCTTCATGATCTTATTTCAAACTCCTCTACCTTTTCTTA
This sequence comes from Trichonephila inaurata madagascariensis, assembly GCA_019973955.1. NCBI lineage: Eukaryota > Metazoa > Arthropoda > Arachnida > Araneae > Nephilidae > Trichonephila > Trichonephila inaurata. Next base: position 68,618 of record BMAV01021245.1, on the reverse strand, counting down.
CTTTCTTCCAAGTGGTTATTTAAAACTTCCTTTCAATAACCGCACGCAGTTATCTTAGAGGTATAGTGTAACGGACTTAAAATATTATTCTCTTAATCCTTGTTATTAAAGAAATATATCCCTTCTCTCCTCGTTCCGTCGAGATGCGGCAGACGGTTGAAAGACGAGCTTTGCTGTCATAGAGATGTGACGTCATTTTCTCTTCGTTTTCCTATGAAAGCGAAACAGAAACTAAATCAACTGGGAGAGTGGTTTCCACCCACTCCACCAGCGTTATTGCGCTGTATTTAATGTGGACTGCTTTTTATTTTTATATGTAACTTCAACAAATTGTTCTCTGTTCAATTTATTATGATGAGTGGATAATAGAGCTATCTCTAAGGTTCCACGTAAATGTATAACCGTTACCGTTAGTCTTACAGTGAGGTGAAGAAGTTGGCATTAGGAGAGCTGACTATCTTCGGATCGACATATTCGTGCGAGTACGCGTTCTCTTACGTGAATATAATTAAAAGTAAAGTAAGAAGCCAACTAACAAATGAAAATTTAGAGTCGTGTATGAAATTTAAATCAACAAGTTATGAGGCAAAATTATCCAAACTTTCTGAAACCATGCAAAGCAAAGCTCCCATTAAATTTGTTTGCTCAATTGTTTGTTATTACAAGTTAGTGCGGTAAGTAAATGTTTAATTGTTTTAATTTTTAATTAAATAAGTAATTATCTAATAATGCCAGAGAAATATTATCTACTTTGTTGTGAAAAACTCTACTTATAAATGAATAAATATAGATTAGTTTTTTTTATTTAATCAAAAAACTTTATGCAAATAATATTTACTGTTGGCAAGAAAAAAATTTATGGCTCTTTAAAAACATTGAAATTATGTAAATTGTAATTTTTGGCTCTTCCGACTCAAGAGGTTGAGGACCCTGTCCTAGCCCCCTATGTAAAAGTTGGACCTACTTGAGATCTTTAAAAGTAGACAGTATATAGCATGCATTGCCCAATACTCGTTCATACGGTAATTTGAAACAAATAAATGTGCACAACTCACAATCTCAAAACCCTAAGCACAAACTGGCTCGACCGATGGCCGCATTTCAACTCAATTAGTTGAAAGATTGTTTATGGTATTAGACCTAGGCCTAGACATAGACAACGGTCATCACATTATAATACAGGTTTACTACTTTTGCCAGTTGACATGCAGTTTGAAATTCTCTGTTCTTAGGAAAATATGTATTTAATAGGAATAGTATTTAACTATTAAAATTATTCAGATTATAATTTTACTCAGACAGAGTCGAGAACGAAATAAACCTTCCCAGAGGGTGAGGTCTAGGTACAGTTGGCCTATGCCTTAAGACGTCCTTGGTTGGCGGCGATAAAATATGCTAATCATAAGGCGCACATTACAGGCGACAGTAGCTCCACCCGCAAGCACTATATAACGGGGGAACAGATTAAAGATTTGAAGTGAAATTTTTTCTCAGATTACGTATTACGTTTCTCCGGATTACGTATTGATCTCTTGGAGGCAACCGAGCCAGTCGTCCTATAGCTCTTTTCAGAGCTTTTAGTGTAGTGTGACATCCATTAGATCGATTCGCTACTGCTTTTCCCTTCGCCGACTTTTTTGAATTTCCCGACTATGGAAATGAACTTTGACCATCAAATGACCCCGGACTCCAGATCACCTTCCAGGCCCTCGACTCCCACTCTATCTCCTCAATGTCAACGACGCATCGATATCAACGCTGAAATCCAGAA
>BMAV01021245.1:42665-55447 GCA_019973955.1 Trichonephila inaurata madagascariensis | reverse complement strand
AAATATGCCATAATTTATGGTTTATAATCATTCCAAATCCAGATAACACCAGTATGATCAGACTCAGAAAGAGGAAAATAAAATCTCGCAACATTCCCTGAAGTGATCACATACATGTAATCATTGTGGGATTCCCCGAAATTACACACAGTGGTAGGCTTCCCAATATCCGAAGCAGTTTATCTATTTCTTCTTTCCAGCAGTGTTATATGAATGTATTTTTATCATTTCAAACATTTGTTAACGTTATTGTCAGTATAAATTTATGTAATATAATGATTGCTATAGTGACAAATATTATGATTTTTAGTTTTTGTCATGGGTGATAGTAAAAAACACGAAAATAAAGCAACAAGAAGAAAAAAACAGGCGCAAATTTTGCCAGGAGTCCAAAGGAAAGACAAGGCGTTATGGATGCCTTATTACAGAGCGCTTACCAACAACTTCTTACAGAGCGCAAAAGGAAAACGCAAATTACATTAGATGCCTTCTTGATAAAAAGGCAGAAAATTGGAAATACAGATACTGATTCAGATCATACAGAACATACTGTATGATCTGAAATGTAAACATACGGACTTAGAATTTTATTTATATGTACATTCATTTATTATGTTTCTATATTTGAAGGAAATACAATTTTGTTTTATTGTTATAAAACACATAATTAATAAATTTAATGGTAAAATACCTGCCAATTTTCTACCCATCTTCCCCTAATCCCATTATTTACATGATGAGGTAACCTCCTTTAACGCTGTTTCATATTACGCTCTACTTTGATGGAACGTATACCCCGCAGGGTCTTAAAGTATCTCATTCATTTTCTTCCAAATAAACAAAACACTGGTTACATTAAATGTGTGTTATAAACCAGAAAATCAATATGTTGTGAATTAAAACGTACTTTGACTGGTCTTGTGTCTTTATTATTATAAAAAAATATCAGATAATTAAGATTTTTTAGAAATATCACAATAGTTTTTAATCAAAACAAAGTATTGTAGCCTTTCTGCAGTGGCATAACGTACACCCCCATATTGCGGGGGGTGGGAGGCACAGGGTCCTTGGGAGCCCAAAGCCTGTCAGCCGCCAAGTACCTACCCTTTGTAGAATCCAATTTGGGGGCCCAAAAACTTACTTTTCAGGGGGCCTAAATGTTCTCTGTTGCGCCACTGCCTTTATGTACTATATTATAAGATAAATCGGTACTTACATATTATGGCAGATTTCTTGCTTTTTTCTGCTCAAGTACAACATACCTGTACACAGAAAATTTTATACCAAAGCTGTGTTAATTTTTGGAACTTGCATATTATCGTAACAGTTTTGGCAAGATTATATGAAATGAAGCAAGTATTATGGTCATGAAAGTATAGCCTTTCTTCAGTGGCGTAACATACAGCCTCATATTGCAGTTGGAGGGCCCAAAAGCCTGACATTTGCCAAGTACCTACCCTTTGTAAAATCCAACATGGAGGCCCAAATGTTTCCCGTTATGCCACTGTCTTTCTGCACTATGGTTTAAGATAAATCTGTACTTACATATTATGGCAACAACGTTCAAGTTGGCAGTACCAATTTTGCATGTGGATTATGGGCTGAATTGGCGGTCATGTGTTTCGTTTCATATAATGTTACCAAAAGGCTGTGATGATTTGTAAGTACTGTGATAAATCTAATTTAAACAATGCTGATCAATTATTAATAGGACAAATTATACGTTAAATATTAGTAGTTAAGTAGATTTAATTTTTATACTTAATGTCTAATACTGAAAAGTAAAAAACATTCTTGAAATATATTATATGCTCAATTTTACTAATTTTACTCATTCTATAATTTCTGTTCATTTAATTTTGATTCTTTCAATATTCGAAAAGGAGAGTGAAAAGAATCATAAAATAAGAGTATTGAAATTGTTGAAACTCTTTAATAATTTCTTCATGGGAACTTTTAAGACATTTTCCATAACTTAATAAGCTAAAAAAGTACTTTAAAATTTTCAAGAAATTAGTCTCCTAAAAAGATTAATAATTGTCAACAAAAACTTATATAGTAAAATTTTTAAATAAATCCTGAATCTTTTTGGTACTGATTGGGATAAAATGGGATGTCTAAAGTTGTATTTATTCCTACATTCAAGGGGCACCTTCTACTAACAGTGATAATTGATAAAAACTTAATACCACATGTTCAATCAATTGGTAAAACCATATTGCATACTGAAACATGTTAATGCTACAATTCATACAAGAACATTTTACTGCAAAACAATAGTTTTATTTATGTAACATGATGGTTGAATACCTTTCAAAGCAGAACTTTAAATGGGGTCTTAGTAGTTGGCTATGTGTAATGACATAGATAAAGCTTTTCACTTTTGGGTTAAAGTGTTGAATAGTTAGCCCTTTGGATTCGGCGACTGGAATCGATCGCCAAACAACTCAATAAAATGCATTACTGATAACTTTATCAATATATTTTTTTTATTTCTCATTAATATTTATTTTTATTGTAAAATTCCACTTTGCAATTTCTCTTAACACCTATCGCTAAAGTTACTTGGCGCTTAATTTCGGTTGCTAAAAAATTAACTTCGCCAAAGCCCCCCCGCCCCCCCCCCATCTACGGTGAGGCAACCAGGGTGGGTTTAAAAGAATGATGCTTACAAATAAATTTTTTGCCTGGAATAAATCAAACAATATGACTTATGAATCAAGTAAATTGCTTTTTATATAATCCGTCAAAATAAAGTAAACATCACATTTACCATATCGCTTAGTTGGAAGTCAACTGTACAGAGAGTGTAATTAGTAATTTTACCAACTTATTTAACTTATCTTTTATTAAAAACAAATCATGTACTTTTAGTTTTACAAACAAGAGAAAATCAGTTAAGTAAAATAACAACAAATAATCGAGTACTCATTTTAATATGTGCTCCTCCGCGTGTAACGTGGTAGATACGAAATATAGTTCGTAAGATTTAAGAGAATTAAATTTGTTTTTGAACCTTAATTTTCAAAATATGTAGCCAGTATACAAAAAGAGATTCTGTAATCCAGAATATGTTTTTTAATTTGTCTGAGAGCATTAATTAACATTTTGGGAGGTTTTGAGTACATGTAACGAATCAAATTCGATCGAAGCATGCCGTCAAATCTGAGACAAGCATATTTATCTCAAAACAAGAATGTCGATGTGCTCATTTTTGAGTATGTCTTTTTTCTCCGTGAAAGAGAGATCAATTCGAAAGGAACACCGTAATTTTCAAGAAATGGCAACTGTACTATTTTAAACATTATTCGATCATTGCATTATTATATTATATAAACATCATTATATTATCTATGTCTGTATACATGAAAAATAATGAAAAGAATAATAATAATTCGTTCTGTTTTAAATTTTCACTCCAATAAATGTTTTTTTTCTTTTCCAAATCTGATATAAAGGTACATATTTTTATGTGCGGCCCGCGAGATTATAATGCTTTTCCGAAGTGGCCCGCAACGTCATTTGTGTTGGATACCCCTGATCTAAAGGGATCATCACATCAAACTAAACTTCAATAATGTTGTTTTGAAATCACACAATAATCAAACCTCTATTTTGAGGAAGTGAAGCAGTTTCGTTTCTGAAGTTTCTTGACCTTTATTTCACTAAGTTTAAGGCTCAAATCCCTTCCATATAAAACGCAAATGTATCCCGCAGGACGTAAAAAGTTATACTATCGTGAAATATAAATTGGATATTCCCAAGACTCTAATAAGCCCTTATTATGTGTGTATTGTAAAAATCTATTTTACTTTTCATTCTTGTACATGTGTGTAAGTGTCACATAAAAAATTTCTTATTGTTCTTTATATTTCACTTAAGAGTCCTGGTGCCCTAAATAAGTGCTCCCCATAAGCGCTCGCATTGGACCGGTCCTGGTCATTTTACCTTGGTCCACTGAGGGACTGTTCAAATTTTAGATTGTTTTGATTAAATAATTTTAATTTTATTGTATTTATATAAACATATCTCTTCAAAATAAAATACAGTTACACCACAAATAAATATAAAGTGGTTTAAGATTTTAAGGTTTACGACTACGTTCGGAACCGTGATTATGCAAAAGAGTATAAATGGATAATATTTATGATATTTAGTGTCACTTAGATAAGAAATAGTGTATAAAATTGTTTTAAGAATAGTATTACAAAAGAAAATTATTTAAGTTCAATATTTTGACAAAAAATGAACATAGAATGACCCATTTTCAAAATATTCTTCTTTTGTAAATAATGCTTCTATTATATAATAATATTTTGCCTGTACATAGCTCAGACCTCTGTACAGAGATTCAATTAGAATTTTTAAAATATATAACTTAGAAGTGGGTTTATATCTATGTTTTACGACAACAGAGGAGAGAAATTTTAAGAAAAAACGCCGATAATTATTTCAATGGGTTGTAACTCTGAAAATAAAGTGAATTTTTCAAAATCATTGTTGAGCCTCTGTAGAGAAGTCTGAGCTATATACAGACAAAATATTATTATAATAGAAGCATTTTTCACAAAAAGAGAACATTTTGAAAAAAGGTTATTATAAGTTAATTTTTTGCTGAAATATTGTATTTAAATAAATTTTTTTTCTCGAAATGTCCTTAAAACAATTCTATATATGTATTCTAATCTAAGTGACACTAAATATCATGAAAATTATCCATTTATTCGCTTTTTTAAAATCACGGTTCCGAACATAGTCGGATACCTTAACTCACTAGACTGCTACACAACGCACCACAGTAAATAAATCAGAAATAATTCAATGTTCTTTGTGTGGCCCGGAATCATTTCATCCACTTCCCGGTAACCACTCGGGGGCCGAGGGCTGGAGATCACTGCCCTAAATGACCAATATCTGTACCGAATGCCCTTTCTCTTAACACTCAAAATAGCTTTTATCGATTAGCTTAGAAGAATTATAAGGTATTCGACTACGTTCGGAACCGTGATTTTGCAAAAGCGTATAAATGGATAATATTTATGATATTTAGTGTCACTTAGATTAGAAAATATATATAAAATTGCTTTTAGAATAGTATTACAATAAAAAAATTATTTAATTACAATATTTTGACAAAAAATGAACATAGAATGACCCATTTTCAAAATATTCTCCTTTTGTGAAAAATGCTTCTATTATAATAATATTTTGCCTGTATATATCTCAGACCTCTCTACAGAGGCTAAACTAGAATTTTGGAAATATATAACTTAGAAGTGGGTTAATCCATATTTTACGACAACAGAAGGGAGCAATTTTAAGAAAAAAAAAACGTCGATAATTATTTCAATGGGTGATAACTGAAAATAATGTGAATTTTTCAAAAATCCTAGTTCAGACTCTCTGGAGAAGTCTTTACTTTATATAAGTGCGCGCGAAATATTATTATTTTAGAAGCATTTTTTATAAAAAGGAGAACATTTTGAAAAAAGATTATTCTAATTTAATTTTTTGTCAAAATATTGTATTTAAATAATTTTTTTCATAATGTCCTTAAAACAGTTTTATACATGTATTCTCTCTAATCTAAGTGACACTAAATATCATGAAAATTATCCGTTTATGCGCTTTTTTAAAATCACAGTTCCGAACGTAGTCGGATACCTTAAGTTTTCAAAGATCTGTTTTGTCTTTTCATGGTGAAACAGTAGCCTTTTAGGTTCGAAATCAACTGGAGGAAGATTTAGAGATTTTTTTTCTTTGATAAATCAGAAAACACTAAGATGCTCATAAAATTCATTCAGTCTCCTGAAAAAAACCAAAATAACTAAATGTTTATTGCCTCATTTTAATCGTGGGACTTTTTAAAATATGTTTACAAAATTTAGTAGCTCTAGCTGCATTATCTTGCTATTATTTAACTTTTTTTTTAACAGTATGTCGAAGTAAAACTAAAACACAAACTAAACTAAAAACACAAGCCGTGCCGAAACTAAAACACTAGACATCAACTTTATATACTTGGACTCTATCATCCTAGCCTAAATCCAATCAAAAATATTAGCTATTTAAGCGAGATTACCTTAGAATTGATCAAAGGAAAAGAAAAAGATTACCTGAGTACACAATCGTTCGAAAAGAAATTGCGTTAGCAAAAAAAGCGACAAAATGTCTCATTGATTAAAAAAGAAGAAATCACTTATAAACCCAGACGTTTTAAATGATATGAAGAATATATAAATTATAATATAAACTTAAATTCAAGTTTTACAATTCCAAAACAACTTGTTAATACATTTGATGCATCTTGCAATATTTTAATACATTTAATTTTGATATATTTACTTAATAATATATAATAATTTAGGCATTTTTACTGTGTTAAAATACTTACTATGACCTAAATGGTAATATATGTAAGAATGAATACTATGTTTTAGCTCTTTCATTTATTTTATTGACTTGCAAAATTTTAAACGTTTTTTCTCGGATTTCTATTTTTTATGATGATCATATATTTAAAATGCTTAGGATTTTTTTGTATTCATTGTAAATCTTTTAAACTTCTTCTGGTTATTTTGCATAAAATGCTTGATATATATATATAATTCTGTGCATAGAATAAAGATTTAAATGAAGAGCTATATTTTTAAAGATCCACGGAGTTATGTTATATATAGCTGTTTTCTTATTGCTTTTTATCACTTCATTACATTAATTTTAACTTATTTACTTTTTAATATGTGAAAAATTACGATGGGTTTTGCTTTAAAAATACTTAATACAACTTGAATTTTAATATTTATGCGAATGAATATTCTATTTTAGCTCTTTCATTTACTTTTCTGATTTTAAAAACTTTAAATTGCTTTTTCTCAGCTTCTTATTTTGCATGACAATCATGTGTTCAGTGATTCTCAAAGTGGTCTATATTAACTCCCAGGGGTCTATGACGACCTGTAAGAGGTCTACGTCAGCGAAAAAATAATTTGTGGGTTCATGATATATAATTAGTGGCTTTCATTAAACCATTCATGAATTTAATTTTAAAAGAAATTTAATGAAGTGGAAATTATAAATTTTACATATTTAACAGATTTATTTACTAAATTTATTGAGGTTTATTTGTAATTACAAGGTGACACAGAATAAATTGTATTAAAACAAGAAACATCATTCCAGCGTCTCATACCATAATTAAGCTAAAGAAGTATAATATTGTACGTCACGAATTTTCCCAGTTTCTCAATGTGTCACAGACTATCTGCCTGGAAATGGACGTTTTAACCTACTTTAAGCATTTAAATGCCCTTCATTCAGATTTTGAAACTTAGTTTAAGAATGCTTTGTGACTCTGGTAATACCACAGTAGAAAAAAGGAAAGGGAAAAAAAACTGGGCTCTACTAATCGAGGGAGATTTATGCTTATATCCTGGCAAGATAGATGCTATATGTGGAAAATTTGTCATAGACGCAACACAGATTCACCCCTTCTATTAAAAGCATTTGTTTGTTGATCAGAAATTTTATGTAACAGTTATTTTACGTATTAATTACATTTTAATTTAATTAACATGCGCTTCTTAAGTTTTAAACACTATACTTACCTACAGTTAGAAATTTAAATCTTTTAAAGTCAGTAGTAGAACCACAGCTGTTACAAAGACATTTTTGATAAATTGGCAAAAATCAGTATTACATAAGCAGGGGTCTACTCCAAACCGAAAAGCATGGCAAGCAGTCTATGAAACAAAAAAAGTTTGGGAACCTCTGATTTAGATGAACAATTACTTTTTCAGAAATCTGTAAAGGGGTCGATTTAGCTGGTGTTTTAACTGTTTCTTATAGTGTCGCAGAGAAAAAAAATTCTAAAAAGAAAAGTATCGCTCGTAGTACCAGCCCCTTGTGATGCCGGGGGTAGCCTAGTGGTTAGAGCATCGGATTCCAGACCGGTGGGCCTGGGTATTTAATGCCCGATCCTACCAAATGCCCTCCGAGTACACACGTAGTACTTGCTCTTTAAATCAGCGGGTCCGAAAGTCCTGTGGATAGTCTCAGCAGAAACCCACTGGTGCAAGGTGCTTTAGAATATTTCCCTCCCCTCTAGCCCATGTCTAAATTATGAAGGTGGAGATAGATGGTGTCATCATCTATCGTAGGGGTTGCTAACCCCACGGTATGCGTGCTTCATTGTGGCATGGCTGAGTTGTAACAGTGGCACGCGAAGACTTATTGAAACATTTAAAAAAACAAATAAATACCACTTTTTTTTTTTTTTACATTTCTTTAAATACGGTTGTCTCAGCCAAAAAGAGAAAAAAAACATGCGCAATGACGACATAAATAACCATTACAAATTACTAGTTTTAAATCTCATATTCAGAAAACAGCAATTAACTTTTTCAACGCTCTACCTGAAACCAATAACTCTTATATGCATAACTCAATCCCATACATTCCAAATGATAACACTAAAAGACCAAGAAGAATTCTTATTGATTCTTATAATCCTCCTTAAACTTAAATTTTCATGCCATAAATCTTTTATTGCACCATAGTTAGCTGAAATTTTACTTTCTTTTAAATTTTGTCATTATTATAATTTCTCTCTTCCCCACTAGACAAGCGCTTTCCCATTTTCTAAATCTCAGCCCCCAGGGCAGCCAATTGAAGTCACTGTACCCAGCATCCAATCAGAGAGCAGCCTCTAAGCTCTCAACCAAGCCAAAAAACTCTTTCGCCCAGATGAAGCAACCCGTCTATACGTGATATTCCAAATTACTACTCTCATTTCTCTGTTAGAAGACCAAGAGATGTCTTGGTCAACCCAGATTTCAACTAACTTTTCTAATTTTCCTGCGATCCGACTCAGTCGAATCGCAGATTCACTCTGATTGGCTCTAACTAAAATTAGATGGTCGCGGGCGCCGGCGCCGCGAGGCGCCTATTCCCAAAAGAAAGGGAGGAAAACAAAAACCATATGGCTATCCACCTTCTCAAAACTATGTATACCCTATTAGCTGAACTCTTGGTTCGGCCAATAGGAACGCACCCTCTCACTTTCACGTTCCGATTTCCACTTCCTAATATTTTTCTCTCACTTTCTGATCGACGGTACCTTGCTGCACCCAGATTGGCCAGTCTAAACTCCACCCACTTTCTGATTTTCTGATCAAGTTCTGATTTTTAATCTCTTAAAAGAGCTGTTTTCTTTCTTTCTTTTTTTTTTTTTGTTTTTGTAATTATTTATTATTTTATTTTTCTGTAATGATTGTCTAAATTTTTAATTTATTTTCTATAACTAAAATCCTCTTTAAAATGGGCACTGGTGTAAAACTCGATACAGTCATCTTCATTCCAGGATAGAACATTAGAGTCCGACAGGACTAAGTGCTCCAAAAATGTACCCCAACGACTCCCAGATGAAGCACCATAGCCACGCCTTCCGGATCCCATCGTTCGACCAATCGCCGTCATGCCACTCAGCAGAATAGAAAACAATACTTTCGTCAAGCCCAACATCAAAGACTTGTCACAATATGGGATTGAGGACTGTTTTACAGTCCAGATACCCAAAGAATAACGCCCATTCCCATTCCCAAAAAGAAAAAAAAAACATCAAAATACAAACTTGATTGAATTACAATAGAAAATTATAATGTAGAAAATACTCATTAATTATTGTGTTCACTGACTTTCCAAAGGAAGTACACTCGTGAGATTTTGGAGTTTGAGGGGGGAGGTGCTTTAAAATACTTAGAGAAGAAAACTATGAACTGCCCAGTGAGTAATTGCTACTCAAGAATGAGGATTGGCTTGGGGATTTAACTTTTTTCTCACCGATACTATGATACATTTAAAGAATTTAAATTTGAGATTATATACAAGGAAAATGTTGTAGTTTTAGTACCTTAATTGATCATGCATCTTCTTTTGTGAACACTGCCACTGCTTTTTTTTCTCGATTTTGGAGAAAAAAATTTAACACATTTCCTATTAATGCAGGAAGTATTTACCAAAGTTAATAATTCTACGAGCTATGATAGATTTAAAAAATTTAAATCCATTTTGGAAGGATGCATTCAATGCTAGATTTGATGATTTTCAAGATAAAAAAAAATCTGTTCTTTTCATGATCCTTTTCCATAATTTCTTTGCAAGCCGTTAATTATTACTCACCTGAAATCCAGTTTGAAATCCAAATCGGAATTAGTGACTTATAGCACCATACTACACTTTTAGTAATTATAAAGAATTTAATTCAACTGCAAAGAATCCGAAATGTTGAATTCTGGGAAGTTGCACCAACAAGCAATTTTCCAAATTTACACGATTTGACTGGCTGTCAGATATTGTTGTAGGTTCGGATCAAAATGTTTGTAAACAAATGTTTTTTTATTGTGAACATAATAACATCAAAATATTGCTCAAAATTGATACACACGTGAAAAAACCTAATTTTGTAAGCATCTTCGAGAACTAATCCTAATATAGATGAGAGAGTTGGTAAACAAAAGTGCAAACTCAAAACTACATTAAGTACTGATATATCTGTGTGCATAATATGACAGCTTTGCTTGCTGTATGATACATGATTAATATAAGAAATGTACATATATATATATTTTAATGAACAATTTTTCATTTTACTGAACTATGTTTATGGTGTATATACATATATATATATATATACATATGTATCGACTAAAATTAATTCATTAAAAATTAAGGAAAATTTTAAAATGAAGAAAACTGTCGTCGCAATCTCTATAAATACGTGGAGTACTACAGAACCTTTTAAAGCTGCACTAAACCGCCCCCCCCCCCAAGGAAACCACCTAGACCTCATTGGGAACCTCTGCTTTAGATACACATCTAAATGTGGATCATTTTTACTGATTTGCTCTTGTAGCTCTAGGCCTATTTCCAACAGCTTTCTTTGGTAGCATTTGACATTGCAGCTTTTCAAAGTCAAAAATAAGACAAAAATAAAATTATTTCGGCTAAAATTGCTCTTGTGATTCTAATGAATTCCTGAAAGTCAAAGTCAGGTGTGCTTGTAATAATAATCCCCACAATCTTTTTATCCATTCATGCGGTTCAAGGAGAATAAAAGACTCTTTCTTCCCTTTCCATTTAATTTTTTTTTCAATTGTTCCTTGTTCTTTGATTCTAATCTGACAATTTTTCAATCTCGAGATAAATAGTATTGTAGTTCGTGCCTATTTCTGAAGGATTGTCGTAGTTTCTGTGCAACTTCTCAAGATCGTTAAATTAAAAAATGACATGCCACTCGTTTATGTTCTCATACATTAAATCCAATCGCAATAGTAATTTTTTAAATTAAAGAAATTAATTCTCGCATGACATATGACAACTATCCTAAAATAATCATATGGCTGATGTGGCTGTGTGTTCGTAGTCATGGACTCTTGGACCTGCGTTGGGGAATCGCGATTTCGAAACCTGGTGCCACTGAAGACATGTCGTGTAGAGTCTGACGCACGTTAAGACTACATAATACTCTACAAATTGCAAAAATACTTTTTTTTTCGTTTTATTATGGTCTATATCAGGGGTGGGGAACCTTTATGGATCAACGTGCCATTTTTTCTAAGGAAAAGTTTAATGAGGTATAGACGTGCCGTCATATAACTTTGACTTGTGATTATTGAGAAAATATAATAAAACTAAATACTAACACAACTAAAAACTCTTTATTTATTTTGAAAGAAACACATTTTGACCTTTATAGTAGTAAATGTTTTAGTTATAAGTGTAATTCAAATTAAAGTAACATTAGTGTGATTTCTGCTGCTGATGATTAGATGAAAAATAACTTATATATTAGGATTGTAAGATGTTACTTTTAGAAAAATGCATGCTGAGTCGGAGTCATCTGTCAAACAGTTTCTAAGCGAGTCTTTAATGCTATTCATCTCTGAAAATAATGACTCTCAGGCGTGGGTAGACGAAAATATGGTTAAAATAGCAAGGCCCAGTTCCTTCAAACAGTTAAATGCTTCCGGAATCGAATTCTATGTTTCCAAAATTTCATTATTAGCATTTTTACTTATATTGATTGTTAATCTTTTTATTTCAATCAATTCCAACCTTCTCCTTTTTTCAATAAATGTTTGAATCCATATTAAACTAGACTGGAAATCAATCAGTTGCATTTCAAAATTTTCAATTTCCAACTAATCGAATTGGGACAAGTTCAGTTTATTAAATGAAATCACATCAGGGTACATAAAAAAAACTTGAGCATTACCGATAATTCTTTGAACTGAGAAAATCTCTCTGAAAACTGTGACCGATCACTCGCGTTTGCTTGTAATACTTCATATTGAACTTTGTTATTTTGAATTAAAATGCAAACCGTTTCGATCGGTGGCATGCCCAAAATATTGTGTCGCGTGCCATCAATGGCACGCATGCCAGTGGTTCGCCATCCCTAGTCTGTATCATTGGGAAGCTTGCCACCAAATTTCAGATCTTATAACAAATTAGTTTTTCAGATATTTGAATTTTTCTGAGCTTAGGTTTTGTTTTCGATTTCATTTTAAAGCATTTTTCTACTCCTAAATTGAATTAATTTACAATATTTTTGAGCCTAATCAACTCTTTTAGAGCAAAATGGTTATTAATTTCAATTTTCATTACTAAAACCTCTTCTTCTTGATTATGTTTTGAATTTTTTGAGTTCTCATAGTTACATAATTAAGATTGATTTCGAGGTCGATTTTTGTTTTAAAAAATAGTTTATATAACTTAGAAGC
>BMAV01021245.1:0-29379 GCA_019973955.1 Trichonephila inaurata madagascariensis | reverse complement strand
CGAGGGTACCCATTTTCTTCGCCTGCATAAGTTATAAGATGGCCCTCAAGGGGTACTTAGGACATTATCAGGGCCCAACGATATGTGGATGTTGTTCTACGTATAGTGACCCTTCCCTTCTTCCGAGGATACCCATTTTCTTCGCTTGCATACGTTATAAGATGGCCCTCAGCGGGTACTTAGGACATTATCAGGGCCCAACGATATGTGGATGATGTTCTACGTATAGTGACCCTTTCCTTCTTCCGAGGGTACCCATTTTCTTCGCCTGCATACGTTATAAGATGGCCCTCAAGGGGTACTTAGGACATTATCAGGGCCCAACGATATGTGGATGATGTTCTACGTATAGTGACCCTTTCTTTCTTCCGAGGGTACCCATTTTCTTTGCCTTCAGAATAGCGCCCGACGATACACTGCAAAGCATTAGTCAACGTCCTCTGCAAGGTGTACAGATGCTTCGCTGGCCACCCCTCTGCCCTGTCTCTTAACAACAGAACACGCCTGAAAAGCAAATTGGCACACTTTTTATGCCCTGTCATTACTGTCATTACTGAATTTAGAAGATGAATAATGACAAATGGTCGACAAGAAATTGAGAGCAATTCCTTACGATGTCAGCCATACCCTCATTTACTCTGTTCGTCGTCGTGTGGCTTCGTGTATAGCAATCTACGATGGTCCTACAACCTATTGAGATGACGTTGTTCTCGTGATATGTGTTAACATTATCATTTCAAAATAAGCATCAATTATGGTTCGTTGCTGTCTCTCTCTGTTTGTCGAGTGGTCCAACCCCTGATGTTGCATTTTTAATGACACGTAGAGTAAAATTAAAAAATTCATATGCAATTTTTAAAAAATAGTAAAATTTACGAAATTGAACTTACACCATACAACTTGTTATGCTTCAGTACTTCTACTTCTGTATTATCCATGTAAAGAAAAATATGCATAAGGTCGCTACAACAAGAAGTAATATTTCCATTAGTTAGATCTTTTAGATTAATTATTTTGACAAGCAACATATTTTGATGTTAAAGAATCTCATAGCGACGAAATAAGAAAATACGGCCTGTATTTATCTCATAACAAATAATAATAATTAAAAAGCAGTTATGGAAATATATTTTCGAGATTTTGAAATGTTTCAAATGTACATATTTATGTTTTATTATCATAGACATAAAATTTGAAATTCATTTGAAGTTTCTTGAAGCCTCTTTTTTTACACTCTTGAATTATGTAATTAATTTCAGAAATACAATAATTTCAGTTCAGAAGATAAAAAAGAAGGTATGTACATTTATGCTAGTATTCATAAAAGGATTGTAATTCCTTGAACGGAATTCAAAAACAAAAT
Source organism: Trichonephila inaurata madagascariensis (assembly GCA_019973955.1). Taxonomy (NCBI): domain Eukaryota; kingdom Metazoa; phylum Arthropoda; class Arachnida; order Araneae; family Nephilidae; genus Trichonephila; species Trichonephila inaurata. The sequence continues at coordinate 28,016 of BMAV01021245.1, read as the reverse complement.
TAACAAATATTAATTAGAAAGGAACACAGAAGCTGTATTAAAAAATGTAATCAAGCCTGCCTTTTTTACTTTCATTTCCATCTTTTATTTTACGAGACGAAGTTTGAACTTTTTTTTTTATTAAAACCGCATTTTAAATTTAAAAGAAGGTCAGTGCCGACCTTCTTTGAACCTTGGTTAAATGTCGAAAACGCAACTCAGCTAGCCACCCATTCTCCAAACTTGCACACCATGCCTACGTGAGGATTTTGAATCTCAACAGATTTAATGCACTTCAATCTCTTTACGCGGTTAGTCTTCAGTGGCGTTAAAACTCGAGATTCGACTACACCTGCTTCTTTACACTTTTACAATGTTCTAAAAATTACATTTTGTTACATTTACGTTAAACTTTTTTTTTTTTCTGTTTTATGTTAAGTACTCAGAAAAAAATGTCAGGGATGTAAACGAAATTTTAAATTTTTGAAATTTGTATTTGGCAACTTACCTGTCAGAGAGGGTTTTCTGGAAAACAAAATAGGAAGAAAAAATTATTACGAAAAATTAATAACAACTTATTTTTAGCTAAAGCCTAAAAATAAAATGCAGTTCACCGTCTTTGAAGATTAGTTAATGGCAACTTAAACTAAGTACAAAAAGCAACACTTACTGACTCAAATTGACCTGGTTTATCTTTGACAGTGAAATAATACTTCAATTTTCTGTAAAAATTAAAAAAGAACAAATATAAGGGGGTGGGGTGAGGGTATAACACAACGTAAGTTTAAATCCCAATCTCTTCTTATTCTTATTATAAGTTATTAACATAAACGCCGTATAAATAAATAACAATCATAAATTTCATGGGCTAAATAAAAGAATAGTATCATAATTAAAATCCAACAGAATATTAAATTATGTTAATGAATTAATGACTTACTGATGTTGTGTAACTGTTTTCATCACTGGAAAAAGTACGAAAGGCACATTTAGATTTTATTCATGGAATAGTAGAAAACCTTCCATAAAAGTTTTTTTTTTTCAAATTTTTTAAGAATTAGAAAAAGAGAGAAATCAATAAAAAAAATTTTAATAGAAAACATATGACGAAATCGTTCAGAATTTCTTCAAATTATTATGTAGAATTAATATAATATCCAACTTCACAAAATTTGGAAGCATACGCGACGTTGACTTTGAACAGTATATATAGTTAACCCTTTACCTACCAACGGTACTTATAAGTACCACTCACTTTAAAATTACATAGAATAACCATTTGTAATACTGTGACGATACTTAGCAGGAATATTCTTTTAAATCCACTCTTCCAAGATATATGGCAACACGGGTTCTGTGATGAGTATTTTAGCGGGGAAGGCGAATAGTTTTATATTAGAAATTGTGCGCTTTCAACTGACGGCGTTTTCAGCGAATTGCGAAGGTTGTCATTTTTGTTCCGAAAAAATAGTAGTCAAAATGTAAGTCTTATTTTTTTTTGTATGTTAATGAGGACCTTAAAAAACGATTTGACTATTAATTTTAAGTAAAAGTGTATATAATTAATTTTACAGTTGATTATCTTTAATTAATTAATTAGCTCTAACTGATTAAATTTCCCAAAGTTGAGTATTTTTTTTTATCTACGTTCCTTAATTTTCAATGTAGTGATTCGAAAAAAAATACTGCATGAAAAAAACTACAGTAAATCATAATGCGGTAGATAAAGGGTAAAACCATCATTTTAAATTTTTGAGATATTTAGAAAAGTATGGGATATGTCATGGATATTAAATTGTATACTAAGGAATTTGGTTTTGGTTTTCTAATCCTCAGATAAATTATTTTGGTACTTACGTACAATACCATTGACCAATTTTCATATCAAAAGATGTCGCCAAATATCGTAATATTCAGCCAATAACGGAAAACCACTCCCACGTATGTTCAAGCAAAATAATAACGATGACAGCATTTGGCAACGCCTTTTGATTTGGCTAAATTGAAAGACGGTATAATATATAAGAACCATTATTTTAAAATAACTTTGCAGTGTGGGAGTAATTTTCACTAAAATTACAAAGGTTTTATGAAAAGATTCATGTTTATGAAAAGATTCATAAAACCTTTATCAATAGTGAATTGAATTTTTATTCAGCGTGAATTTATTCCTAACAAATACGTTTTAAATAATACTCAGAAGGCGATGTTTTTAAGGTATCCGACTACGCGTTCGAAACCGTGATTTTAAAAAAGCGCATAAATGGATAATTTTCATAATATTTAGTGTCACTTAGATTAGAATACATGTATAAAATTGTTTTAAGGACATTTTGAGAAAAAAAATTATTTAAATACAATATTTCGGCAAAAAATGAACTTAGAATAACCTTTTTTCAAAATCTCCTTTTGTGAAAAATGCTTCTATTATAATAATATTTTGCCTATATATAGTTCCGACCTCTGTACAGAGGCTCAACTATGATTTTTGAAAAATTCACATTATTTTTAGAGTTACAATCATTTGAAGTAATTATCGGCGTTTTTTTTTCTTAAAATTTCTCCCCTCTGTTGTCGCAAAACATGGATAAACCCACTTCCAAGTTATATATTTCAAAAATTCTAGTTAAGCCTCTGTACAGAGGACTGAGCTATATACAGGCAAAATATTATTATAATAGAAACATTTTTCACAAAAGGAGAATATTTTGAAAATGGGTCATTTTATGTTCATTTTTTGTCAAAATATTTTGCTTAAATAATTTTTTATTGTAATACTATTCTTAAAACAATTGTATATACATTATCTAATCTAAGTGACACTAAATATCATAAATATTATCCATTTATACGCTTCTGCAAAATCCCGGTTCCGAACGTAGTCAGATATTTTAAAAAGAATATTCTCTGTGACAAAAACTGAAACTACTTTGAATATGTATCTACTTCTGTTCGCTAAATACATAAAACTGAAAGCTCATTGTGATAAAGGCACCGAAAGGAATCTTGTTAAAGTAGACAAGATGACTTGAACTGAATTTTTAACTCTTACACAAAATAGATTTTAATGAATTCAAGTAATGTATATATTCATGTATAATTCGAACACAAAACACATTTTAAGGAACTAGAAAATCACAGTCAATTTTTTTCTAAATGCTTTGCTGAGTAATATTCATCGTTATCCATTCAGTGCGCAATCCTGTAATTAGTTTCTAAGCAAATAAAATCTTTGAACAAATGATTATTATTTAAAATATATTTCTAAAATATAAAGAATATATAATATATAATGTATAATGACGCAACTTACAAGCAATTTGCTTTACATTTTTTTTTCATAGCTGGGAATTTCTTCATGGTACATTTTCTCGCAGAAGGAGTAATCTAAATTGAAGTAATTGTATATACTTTGAATATTGCAACAATAAACATTCAATTTAAAATTTTTGCGCCTATCTGTACAGTAATACATGATATTCTTAGACTCGTTGTACGTTAGAGATTAAAGATTAAACTAAACAGGGTAAATTCGGGGTTGGGTTGAATGAAGTATCCATTAGTGCATCAATTATTTAACGGACATTTTTCCTTGTGACTACGTTGTCTTCTCATCTGGCCTCTACAGAAAATCAGTAAATGTTAGAGGGCACTTCTGCTGGCTGGTTGGGGCAGTCAGTTACAGTTGTTATAACAAGAACGATTACAAACTTTAGTTTACACTTTTTCTGATTACTCATATATATTTGATGTAATAAGACACGGATTTGTTTTGAAGAATGTCTTATTTATTATATACGGTGCAAAAATCAGACCTCTCATTTTGAAACGGAAAAACATTTCAGTATTAAAATAAATTAAATAGTAAAACGACCCAAAACGTTTTGAAGAATTTATAAATTATACATTTTGTATATTACCAAAATTAAATTAAAAAAATCCTTTTAGTGCTAAAATAGAAGGAAAGATAAAGTATCAGACATATTTTGTAAAGGAGAAAAAATGAATTAATTTAAACTGAGTTATCTCCTGGGATGGTATAAAATATGATACTTCCTTCCAGAAAGAGGCAAAAAAATGCAAAATTAATATTATAAAAGTTTCAAATTGAACAAAAAAATACACGCAGATTTTGCCCTATTCTTTACCACAAAGCAGTGTAAACATTCGACGGAGAAAAATTGCTATTATAATGCTTAATTTACTATTTTATACTCGAACTATAGCTGTTACCCATCCACTTCGCTAGGTATCTCATGATACTACAGAACTAAATTCTTTTTAGATTATTGTTATTTATAGGAATGCTAATCTTTCTTTTTTCTCTTTAATTCTTAAGTTTTGTGTTGAAAATTTTCCTTATCACTCTCACCTCTTGATTTAAATATCCCAGGACTTCAGTTTCTAAAACCAATGTATATTAATCATGTACGCCCCTGTAGCAATCCTCTAGGAATTTATTCTCCCCCTCCAAACCCCATTTTTAGCGGATTTCTAGTCCACAAAAGAAACATGCCAGGGAAATTCCAAGTCTGTAGGTTTAAGGCATCCGACTACGTTCGGAACCGTGATTTTGTAAAAGCGTATAAATGAATACTACTTAAGATATTTAGTGTCACTTAAATTAGAAAATGTACATAAAATTGTTTTAAGAATAGTATTACAATAAAAAATTATTTAAGTACAATATTTTGACAAAAAAATGAACATAGAATGACCCATTTTCAAAATATTCTCCTTTTGTGAAAAATGCTTCTATTATAATAATAGTTTGCCTGTATATAGCTCAGATCTCTGTACAGAGGCTCAACTAGAATTTTTGAAATATATAACTTAGAAGGGGGTTTATCCATGTATTACTACACAACAGAGGGGAGAAATTCTAAGAAAAAAACTCCGATCATTATTTCAAATGGTTGTAACTGAAAATAATGTGAATAATTCAAAAACCATAGTTGAGCCTCTGTACAGAGGTTTGAGCTATATACAGGCAAAATATTATTGTAATAGAAGCATTTTTCACAAAAGGAGAACATTTTGAAAATGGGTCATTCTATGTTCATTTTTTGTCAAAATATTGTACTTAAATAATTTTTTATTGTAATATTATTCTTAAAACAATTTTATATACATTTTCTAATCTAAGTGACACTAAATATCATTAAAATTATCCATTTATGCACCTTTTTAAAATCACGGCTCCGAATGTAGTCGGATACCTTAATTGTTTAAAACCCAAAATTATATTTTTATCTATAATGCCCCCGTAACCTCTCGAGAACCTCATTGGACATCGATTTCTCCAAAACACTTTCTCAGAGGATCTCTACTCAACAAAAGTAAGATATTCGGCAAATTTCAAGTTTGTTAGTCAGATAGTTTAAAAAGACGAACTTTTATTTATTTATTACGCCTCCATAACTCCCTCTCTTGGGCATGGACTTCCATAAAATTTGTTCTTAGCAAATCTCTGCTCAGTAAAAGAACCGTTGGCAATATTTCGATGGACAGTATAAGAATGGAAATTTTCGTTTTTACTCTCCCGTAACCACCAACACCCTTTTGTCTGTCAATTTACGCGAAAACCCTTTTTAACACATCTCTACTTAACAAAAGGAACACGCCTGCCAAATTTCAAATCTGTATATAGGCATAACGATTTCGAAGATCTCGTGATTAGTAAGTGAGTATGTCGCTTTTCTCTTATATGTAGATACTAGCCGTTACCCGCATCCTTTGCTGGGTATTTCATAATGTTGTTCGAACATATATTGTTTACCTGTTCGAACGTAAGGAAAAACATACTTATATAAATCACTCTTCTTGATATGAAAAACAACAGGGGCTTTGGGGGGGAGGCCTTGTGTGGGCCACTAATCATTCCCCAATCCAGTTCAGTACGGATGAGTGCAATTTTTGTATTTTAGGGGAAATGGGAGTTTTTTCCATTTTTTCTCTCTTCCACAAGTACTTTTTCATTGATATTCCATACTACAGCAATATAGCACAAGATCACGTCAAATTCAGGGATAAAACCTATTCTGAAGCAAATTCGATAAATTTGATGTTATTTGATGAAATAAGATTGGTAACGAAAAATAAGAACTTTTAAAAAATGTCAATATTTAAAATTTGTTTGAATACGATGAAATTCTTTTGAAAACGTTCATTAAAATGGGGCAAATTTCAATTTTGTTGTAAGTATACAAAAACATATTCAGTTTCCAGTTTTGTATAATGTTTTTCGAATTAATATACCTTGTATGCAAGTTTCGTTGTATTTCATGTCTTTTAAAAGTCGAGTGCATTTCCAGCACTTTTGTTCATAGTTATCTGAGCATTTCTTTTTGCATACCTACGGGGAATACACAAAAAAAAATTCAATTTAAAGCAAATATGTCATTTAATTCATTCTAGACACTAAAGTTAACACTAGATTGCCCAAAGAAGTCATTTTGACTGCTTTTTAATTTCAATTAGAAAAACAACTACATGTATAATGTACAATTTCTTAGAATTTTTTTGAATAAATTTTTTTCCCAAGTGAAGTAAATTTTTTTTTATTGTTAATATTTACTAATAGCTTATTATATGACTGTAAATAATATAAAAAAATATTAAAAGTTAATTTTAAGCAAATTTCTTTACACATTAATCATTCTTTGACAATACAGTCATTTTGACTACTTTTGGGCAATATAGGTATATACTAAATTTCAGTCTTTCTAGTGTTAATGGAATAACAAAAACTACTTCTTGAGACCGAGGTCCTGTTTTGTTGTTTTTCCTCCACAAATCTTCGTAATCTGTACAGTCAGTAGGGTAAGGGTGCTCCAAAAGATGTTCTTCCTTCTAGAATGGTAAAATATAATTTATATTACAATGTGCTTAAAAATGATGAGATTTAGTTATAGAATAAAAGATTAATATAATTTTTATATTCTTCACACACACACACACACACACTCTTAATTTCAATATTGGCTCTTTCTTCATTTCTTTTAGTTTCGAAAATCCTATACAGATGGGGATATAGAAATAAATTACTATAACTGTCTTTCAAAACAGAACAAATATTATTGCGTAATTTCCTGTTTCAATTTTTTAACTTAATGAAGACGACATTTTAGAAAAGTTTTTAAATTTATGTCTGTTCTTCTCTTAATTGTATCTTTTTGCTCCCATTTCCTTTTGTATAATATTCATTCGTGTTGGTTTAATTGATTAATAATTTCCGGTTGGTTTACACGGGCAAAATTTCCCAAGTGCTTTCAAACCAGGATTTATATTCTTTAATTTTTCTTGCTGTGTTACATTATATTTTTAGCTGAAGGGTAACGTTAGAAACCCATGAAGCAAACTTAACTCTACTTCATTGCCTTGAGCCAATGACAGTCTTAGAAAACACATAGAAGTTTTCCATTTCAGTCGATTGACTTTTCTTCATAATTTATTTATTTATTTATTTTTGCCCTTGGTTCTAGATTTCAGCTTCCTCTGATTTGAAACATATTTTATAACAAATAAATTTTATTTTTTGGAGGAATCTTGAATCAAAAAATATAATGAACTGAAGTTTTGTGATATATATTTTCAAAGGCAAATAGCCATAACTTACGTTATATCAGGGGCGGCTCTAGGGCCGGACCCCTGCCCGGGGCGGCAAATTTTAAGGGTAGGATTTGGATCGAAATGGAAGAATATTTTTTGTGACCAAAAATTTTATATATTTTCTGGAATATTATTGGGTGTGAATTTGGTATATCATTTAACGTATCTTATTTTTTCATTTTGTACTCTCTGTATTTAATGACAGTTTTCTTTTATGTTGAAACTTGAAGGGTTCGAGGCTGGAATATATGTTAAAGCTTGAATCTTAATATGTGTGTTCGCACATCTTTCACTAGTAACTTTCTCCCCATTCTGGAGTGAGGTCACAATGGGCATTCCTTTTACCCTTACGATCTCAGCTATCCAAAAGGAGACGAGGATAATAAGAGGTTTTGGTTGATAGAGAGCCACAAGAGATATTTTATTTTAGTCTTGAGTGTAGTCACTAAAAGTTAAAACAAACACTTGTAATCCCCCCCCCCATCAGTAGACTCTTTTTCAAAGAAATTGGCCTGCTGAAATTGACGATTCCTTCTCTTACTTGTTTAAAATAATGACAAGTAATAATGTCCTTAATTTAGAATTATTTTCAATTTTTTAAGACTTAAATTAATGTATATATATATATATATATAGAGAGAGAGAGAGAGAGAGGGAGGGAGTGAGACACATTGAAGAGAGAGGCGGCATTTTCCATTTTTGTCCGGGGTGGCACAGGGCTGCGGTAGCCCAGTGGTTAAGGTATCGGATCATGGCACGCATGTCATGAGTTCCAGCCCAGTACCACTAAAGACCCGCCGTGTAGGGCAGCGATGCACGTTAAATCTGTCGAGAGCTGAAACGTCCTCCCATTGGTGTGGTAGTTAGGAGAAGGAGGTGCCAGCTCAGGTTTCGCCCACGTCACTTGACCCTGGTTCAAAATTACGTGGTCCGTCGCCAAAAGCCCTCGTGTAGCTGAACAGTGCGACGTTAATACTCACTCACTCACCCGGGGAGGCAAAACTGCTAGAGCCGGCCCTGGTTATATGCGTCACGACTAAACAATTAAGAAAATTGTGAAACTGTTTTACTTACCAGTTGAACATCTATCGCATAACTGCGCCCAAATTGTAATTCATTTTGAAGAATACGTGGGTTATCTGGGATAAATGGCGAATGAACAGAAAAAAGCACTGTTGGAAGGCTGTCATATACGAAGGATTCATTGTTTGGCATTCTAAAGGCAATGTAATCAAGCATATTGCGGACTCCCCGTCGAGATGAATCTAAGAGATGCATTAAGATTGAACAGTAAATTAATAAAAAAAAAATTTACCAAATTTAACATTATAATTGACAATTTTTTAAATATTCTTATCAGTCTAATTTTTGCAATTATGGTAATTTTAGGACTTTTACTAGAGGACAAGTCTCATAGTATTTTTTGAAATGCATTGGTCCTTGGGTTTTTTGAAAAATAAATGATAAAATTTAAAATCAAATATTTTTTCTTGAGCCTTTCCATCGATTTTTAATTATAATTTATTTTTAAAAGTGAATTCCCAATATAATGAAAATAAAGGGAACGTGCTTAGAATAATAAGGACTATAACAAGTTAACACAAAAATCCTAACCGTTTTTGAGATGACACAGAAGTGCAAAGGATACGCAAGGAGGCATGTGGAAATCTCCTATCCAAACTTTATTATTTCTTACGAGCTATTGTAGCAGCAAGGGCATCACTCTATCGGACTAAAGAATAATTTTTTGCCGATTGACAATGCTGGGTCTTTTCGAGACCAATATCTATCGTAATCTGTCTAACTGAAAGTAGAAGAAACCAACATTATTGGTTTGTGTAAATGTCAAGACCTCCTAAGTAGGTATATTTTGATGCATGGGTCCTTTCCCCAGAGTCTCGGCTTTTGTGGAATCTTGTCTCGTTTTCGACTCGGCCTCAATAAGATCATGATCCAAACAATTTTAATCATCAAATGATATTACCGTACATATTCTCCGAAAAACTGTGGATTTGGAACTATATGCCAACTGGAAACACTTGCAATACTGTGTTATTCTGTCATGTCCATGTCTAGACCCAGGTCAATCACTATACACCATCATTACTATTGGTCGAAAAGAGGCATTCGGTTGTACATAGGTTTGTGAGATTGAGAGTCACGCATATTTATTTGTTACGGGTCACTGTACAGTTATTTGACAACCTATGCTGTATATTTTCGACTCAAAAATGTTGCAGGTGCGGACCTACTTTTTCAAAAGAGCCCAGCACCTCAAGAATTTTTAAGACGTCATTACTCCTTAAAAAATTATTTTCTGCACATCCCACTGTGGCGTATCTCAGATAAAGGAGGCCTCTCTCCCCAACCACTGATTACGCATTTTCAAGCCCCTTTCACGTTAGTCAACTGGTAACACACATAACAGAAGAAGCATACAGTCGGGAGCTAACAATAAATGGAAATCGCCTGCATCCCTTCACACGTGGTCAAGTAGAACTCTCTGCTGTGCCACACTCTCAAGCACTCGAAAAAAACCCGTTCATCTCTCCACTAGTTGACTCAACTAAGAGGAAATTGTGAAAGCTACGCTCTTCACACCCGGCTACTTGCGTATTGAATATAGAGAAAACTTTTTATTATTTCTTGGGATTCAACCGCTGTACCGATGAGTCCGGCACTCCCTTTTCAATCAGCTTTGTGCCTGCGTGTGAAAGGTATTCTCTTTCCTCTTCACACTAGAGAAGTGGCAACGGAAAACGAGTTGAAGGGCACAAAGTTGCCCAATCTGAAACCCGCCAAATGTGACATTGGTCCAATCTGAAACCAAAAACCTTTTCTAGTTTATTATCGTACATAAGTAATTTATTACCTGTTATAGCTCCCTTTCCTAAAAAGTTCAAGGGTATTCGAACAACTGTGCCTATAGTGTTGAAGTATGAGGCAAACCGAAATAGAAACAACGACATCTAACGAACATTCGTAAAAACAGCCTGTCAAGATGTTGTTGTTAATCCCTGAACGTCTGTACGTAATTAAGTTCCAGATAACAACTTTTCCTGCATTCTCAATGTTTGTTTTGTAAATGCCTTGATTTTTTTTTCGTCGTGGATTTCAATGTCTTAGTAAGATCTTTTTAGAGATTTTTAGCTTCTTGCTGTTTCCCACAAGTATTCAACACAGTTTTTAAACTTTTGAGATGATTCAAAATAAACAAAATTGCATTTCTAGCATTACTTACTGATATTCCACTTTTCTGGTTCAGCTTTATCGTCGAGATGAAGGTTTGAGCTATAGCACATTGAGTATAATCCGTTAAACTCATCATAAAAAAAAATTTCCTTCATATATCTAAAAGAAATAACTGTAATATAAATTTTACTATTCCAAATGTAGACATTTATATTTATCATGAAAACACACATTTAATTAATGATTTTATGACTGTTAATTATTTGGTTTTTCCATACATTAAAATACGTAAGAGAATAAAAAGCAAGTTTTTTTTAGTATTGAAAGTTCAAAGTCTTTGTATGAAATAAAACAACATGAAAATTTTAGAGAAATCCTATTTTCCTTTTGATTCGATGAAATCTGAAGAATTTCATAGTCATTACAAATCATGTTAAGACTTACTTAATACATTCATTGTCATAAAAATTTGTGCCCCAAGAAAAGGTCATCAAAATGAATCGAAATTTTACATATGTAAGTACTACTTTGATATAAGTGATTAGAAAATAAATGAAAAAGGATCGTTTATTGAACAAAAAAGTACAAATGAACGGAAGTTTTAATACTCTGTTGGATCCACTCTAGCGCGAATGCATGATGTGACACGCTTGGGCATTGGGGCATTCAAGTTCCGTATGATGTCCTGAGATATCCCGTACCACACTTGCTGTAAAAGTGCTTCTAGTTCAATCAAACTCGTAGGCTGCCCAACTTGCCATCCCAAATAATGTCAGATATGCTCGATTGGTGACAAATCTGGGGATCGAGTGGACCAGGGATGGTGGTAATATGGAGGAGGTAGTCTTGTGACAACCTTGCTGTGTGTTGTCGAGCATTGTATTGTTGAAAAATGGCTCCTGTTGAGACATTGCCATCCTGTGATGACCATGTCTTGCCGGTTCCGCGTAAGCTAGAGGTGTGGGATTATCAAAATGATGAGACATAATTCTTAATACAACTTTTATTAAGAGTAACTTATAATACTTAAGTTCTAATTTGACAATTATTAATTAGAGTGAGAGTCGAGCCCAAATTAAATCACGTATTTAAGTCAGATCACGCAACTAGATCATCTATCTCAATTATCCTAAATAATCCTGTTTATCTAATTACTTATATCTAATATTACCTTTTCCAGTCTGGTCCCTTGACCTAGAGAATATAATCTATAACTTTATATTTGAAGATTCTTGATCCGCAATGCAGCTAATTCTTGACTGCCTATTCTTGGTCCGCAAGATTTCACACTAAGCTTTGTCACGCTATTGATCAGAATGATTCCACACTACAACCTCTGAGCCTGCTACGCTATGCTATCTATGCTCCTATCTCTAGGTTTGCCGCGCTATCCTTTTATAGTATATCTCATTTACATATTCGATCCGTTTCTCTTCTTGGTATTGGGTTGGAAAGGTTTTGCCATTAATCGTGGCCGTCAAAGAACATAGGAGTTATGTTAATCAGAAAGACGCGAGAGACGTCACACTGTGAACCCTGCCATGCGTGGCAACACATGCAGCTGAAACATGTCATGGACAAACCGCTGGGCTATTAATGAGCCTTTGATCAATAATAGGGGTGACAGTGTAAACTAATCAATGGCACCCCATACCATCACACCCGCTGGAGAAGCGGTGTGTCTCTGGAAAGCAAAGGCAGGATTGAGGTGTTCCCCACGGGGCATCCACACACGAACAAGATTGTCATCACTGCTCAAATTGAATCTAGATTCACGACTGAAAACAACCTGGTTCCATTCCGTTGGATTCCAATCCCGTAGGGGTGACACCGCTTCAAACGGAGGCGTCGGTGGGTGGGTGACATTGGAAATACACGTAATGAGCGCCGCGATACCAGATGTCCTTCAGCTAGGTGACTTGTGATGGTTCGGAAAAATGCAGGGGCCCGTAGTGAAGGTGCTGTCTGCATCTGGTCAGTGGTCAATGAGGCAGTTGGTTATACGCATGCTTGTCGTATGATATGACAGTTTTCTCGATGACTGGTCTTTTTCGAAGGCGTCCTGAACCTGGTCACAGTGTAAGTGACATCTCTTCTGTCCACTGTCCCAACACTTCTTCACAGTCAAATCAGAACTGCCTACTTGACAAGCTGACAACCCAGCTTTCATCATCCCGATGATTCTTCACCTCTCGAACTCTGACAGCTGCTCATATTGTCTTCGATGGCGGCGTAATGGCATGTCTACCACAGCGTTTCCTTTGCAAAAAGATTAAATACCCTCACAAACAAGCTCTGCTTACCTGTTATATACTCCAAGGAGAACGAAATTCAACGCCTTCTAGTGGCATTACGCAAGGTGCAATCACGTTGCATTTCTAATCTCTTGCATATCAGCCCGACATGTACCTTCATGCCAAGTTTCATCACGATACCACAATTATTTCTTGGTGCGCAAATTTTTATGGCAGTTAGTGCATAAAATTTTATGAAATTATTGTGTCTATCATTATATAAAATATCTCAATATTTTTACTTGAAACCTTTAGTGATAAGTACCATAATATTATGTTTTATAAGTATGCAAATGATATACTGATAAAACCTATGAATTATTTATCCGAATTTAATCATTTTGAATGCTGTCAAATAATTATAACGGTAACCCCTTTCTAAAACAAGAACGGGAGGACGTTTGATCCTCGACAGATTCAACGTGCAATGGCACCCTCTACACAGCGGGTCTTGAGCGGTATTAGGTTCGAATCCATGATTCTGTATCTACTTTCTGATTTCGTTCCGCAAAATAAAAGGACGAATCAGAGAAGAGCACAGATTTCTGCACCTCCCTACGGAATGGTGCCTCATTAAATATGTTCCATACTTGCCGATTGAATTGTTTCTCGCTTTCTCACCGGTAGTACGTCCTCAGCTACAGGTGAGAATCTTTCTTTTAGAACGGCTCTGAGCTGTTGTTAATAATTTTGGTAACATTTTTTAAATTTTATGGAACTTTCAATTAATTATTCTCTTTTTTTTCTTATTAATTATGATGAGAGGGTAATACCATTTTTTGGTAAGATGCCTTGTATTTTGAAGCCGTGGGCCGTGGTCGATTCCACGATACACTAGCCACGAGTCCGTGACCCTGATCTCTAGACTACCACGGCCACTTAATTTTGACGTTCATAACATTCTCATTTAAAATCTTTTAATTTCAAGAGGGAAAATAATTTTCCAAAATGGTTTCAATGTTGTTTTCTGATAATTGGAAAGGGGGGAAGCTCACGCATCAAACATCTGTACATCTCTACAATACCTTGAACCTTATAAGAACCTGAGTACATTGTACCTTGAGTGTTTATTCCTCATACGAAATGCTTTTATACCTTGGATTCGACAAGATTCTCAAACTCCAGGGATTTGTTTTGTTTTGGCTGCGTATGTAAGATAGATGTATGTGATGTAATGCTTCAAGTATTTGTACTCTGTATCTGCCTTCATCTTTTTCAACGCTTGGAATCTAAATATAAAAAAATAAATCAAGGAAAATTAGGTGTTTTCTTGAAGAAAATTATAAAACTAAATAAATTTTTAAATTTTGTATCTAAGCCCGTAAATGCTTGCTTTCAAACGTTTCCTTAAATTTGATTTATATGGAAACTTTGAAGCTTAGTAGATAATTCTTTTTTAAAAAAGCTCAAAAAATTATTATTAAAAAGAGTTATTCATCATCAGCAATTACAAGCATCCATTTTAATTAATTAAATAGAAGCTTATGTGTTGGATTAACATTTTTTTATTTTCAAATTTAGCAGATTAAAATAAATGTCTTCCGTGGTGAACGGAAGTTTGCGTTAGTGTGAGTGGCAACAGAAGGAAGCGACACATTTAAAATTCAACAGCTTTTTATTTAAGTTGAATCGAAATTTACAATGCTTACGAATACCTAATGGGAGAGAGTAAGCCCTAATTATTATTAATAATAATTTCCATTTGTTGTAATTCGATGAAGAAATACAGCCGCAAGGGTTGCCAAAAGTTGGCAATGACAATTAGGTTCCGAGTCCAAGATACACTGATTATTTTAAAAAAGATAATTCACACAGATAATAACTCAGACTAACACTATCAATATTTTACCACTAACGTCCTCCGCGTCCCACAGTGGGCAGTTTTCCCGATCTGGCACACAGAAATTATTTTATGGCTTCAAAGTCTTCATAATTATATCTAATTATCAAAAATCATAGTAATTAATGTAAATTGGGTATACTTTTCTGTTTTTTACTAAGAAATAAGGTTAATAGGGTCTTGACGAATTTATGTCAAATTTGAATTTGATCAAGAATAAATGATTGCTAAGTGGAACTAGATTTTGAACAAAGATCTAAGTTTATTAACAGAAGCAGTAATTTGACACGCGGGAAAATATATACAAGAAATAGTGTGGCAAGTAAAAAAATTAAATTTTAACAGATTAAACAAATATAAGATGATCAACCGTCCTTCTTTAGGGAGGACAGTCCTCTTATAAGTTCTGTCCTTCCTCGAAAAGTGTTCTCTTACATGTCCTCCTTTTTAATATTTTAAAACTGATCAGTTAATCTTTGTAATCAGAGATAAACGAAACATGTTTCCAAAATGTCGAAGAATAATCTGTGTTCAGTGTAAATGTAGAGCGCCCTCTAGCGCTCAGGGTGTCAAACCATTCTGTGTAACATAAGACTCCAAAGAGTAGGGAGTTCAGCGAGCGTGCTGAGCAACATAGAGTAAATAAACTATAGTCCACTAAAACTGAGAGAGACTCTTTCTTGAGTACTTCATTTTGAGTTATCTGTGCGTGTGTGAGCTATCATCTTGTGTGAACCAACCAATCTGAAACAAATATCACGGGAAATAACATTTTTCAACGGTGTTTTTTGACTTCATCGCGCAAGTAAAGTGGACAAATATAGAAAACTGTGTTGAGTTTTTATCGAAAGAGAAAGGCCTGATATTAAAATCAATGACAATTGTCTGTTTGAAGAAATTAGAAGACTGAATGAATATTTAAATTTTGATAAATTAGAACAATGGAAAATCAACATATGAAATTGATAAAAGGGGGGAGGTGAAATATTTAACCATTTCAAAAATGAACTCATTCCATATGAAAATTCAGTTATTCTTGTTGAATTTACGTTGTACAACACTGGAACTAATGTAGCAGTTGAAAGAGTTTTTTCAAATGATAATGATTTTTGGATAATGAATTTGTTAATATTTTAGCTACAGTGCTTACCGTAAAATTCAGTATGAAGGATATTTTTTGCCCCGAAATTTCCGATATATTAGAAAATGATATGTTGACAAAGAAAATTCATTCAATAGAAAAATACTCGTTTAAGAAAATAATTAAAAGGAATATAAGCGTAATTCGCGCATTTTGTTTAAATTAATAAAACGTTTCATATATTCTAAATTGTAATTTTTTCTTAAATTTTTCGTCCTCCTTTTCATTGTAAAAAAAAAGGTCACCTTAACAAATACAATCAAACATAACATTGTACATATACAATACAGGATAATGGGTAGTGTTTAAAAGGATTCGGCACCTTTTGAGCATTTTTTATGTATTTAAAAATTATACTTTAGCATTTCATATAGAGTTTCTATTTAAGAAAATGATACGAGATAAAATTTTGCACATGTTATTCACACAATTTTACAAATTTAATTTTTATTAAAAAAAATTTGGAAATTTTTAAAATTCTACTCTTTTTGTGTTAATTAATTTTTTGACATGAACTTTTTGTAATATTTCTAAGGATGTTTTAAACACCTTTAGCTATCGATTTTACAATATCTTAATAAGTTTTGGAGGGAAAAAATAAAATGTTGATATATATGTTAAAATTCAACCAAAAGCCTAATATCTGCCCCATTTCAATTTTAAAAAAAAAGTATTCAATTTATAGCAAAATGGGTCCTTATTTTGTTACATGCATTACATATAAGACACAGAGAATAAAAGGGAAGTAATTGGTAAATAATTGTGGAAGAAGTAGTACTTTGAATACGAAAAAACACAAACTCAGAAAAACCATTTTAAAGTTTATAATTCTGAAAAATTAATTATTATAAGCTTAAATAAACTATAAAACATCCCACTAAAATATTAACTATATATTTTTCTTAAAAATAATAAAATCTAATATAAATCTTACTCTCCTAACTACCACGCATCGTTCGACTTTGAGAACTTTTCATTTTTATATAGCACCTCATCCATTTTTCCCTACAAACGAGCAGAAATTTTTAACAATTTTTCTATATTTTAATTGCTGCATGTCCTCATATTTATCAAAATCCGTTGTAGTCCTAATTAAACTAAAAAAAACATTAGTTTTGCGCTTGGGATCACGCTGAGTAATACCATCGGCCAACGCTGAAAAAAAAATCATAATTTTGGGAACTGCAGGAAGTAGCAGCTAAATTTGGTATTAAATTAAAGGTCTATATCTACTCTGTGTGACTTAAGTGCTACTATAATCAATCTATGTCAATCCCAAAAGTCCTAGTCCATTAAACACAGAAAACTGACATACGTTAGTAGGAGTTACATTCTGTGCTAAATGTTATGTTTTTACAATTTTTAATCAAACTTGAACCTAATTTGAAAGGCAAATCAAGAAATAACTCACCCATTGCATGCACTTTCAAAAAACATCCCGCTAAAATCGGCAAAATCTTTTTTAGACGAAACGATAGAATTGTGACTGGAAAATGAAGCTCGCAAGTGTTTTTGTAGCAAGAACAAACCCGATCTAAGCCGATGATTGTTGACGATTTCCAAAAACTGTTTACCTCATAGCTAGGGAACTCAAGAGGACCATAAATTGAGGGTTGTTATTTTTTTTTTCGAACAATTTCATTTTGGGGGTTTCCGTGCGCCAGATCGGGAAAACTGTCCACTTAGCGTCCTCCTTCATTTTTCTTGAAATACATAGTAATCTTCATTTGCATATATCTCGGTTCCTGTACAGAAACAATTTCTCAATTCAAACAATTCATTAAATGAATTCCCCCTAGAGGATTAGTAGAAAAAGTCTCGAAGATAATCTATTACTCTTATTACAATCAAAATTTAAAAACGAATTTTACCCTTTTGTTTCAATATTTAATAAAATGTTTCCTTTAAATTTCAGTCACATTTTATACGCTTTATATTATATACTGTATCTGTTAGGAAGTCGATGATCTGAGTTAACAAATAGTTTGATAGAAAAAAAATTATTTTATCGATGATCTCACAATCTTTTTTAACTCTTTTTTAAAGACAAACGGTAATTTGCGTTGAATGTAAACTTGTAATCGCCGATAAAAGGATTAATATAGATTTTAACCTCCCTCTGCAAATATCCTGCCATTCATCAACTGTTGTTCCATATCTGCAACATTGGAAGTGCCTAAGTTTGTCAACTTGTTGCTAGTTATGCATACTACACTGGTGAACTTATTGACCGAGAAAGACTATCAACAGCATGGATCTAATCCAGAAATATGCAAGCCACTTGGAGTCTTAGATATGGTTGAAAAATGGCCCCATGTCGTCATGCCATGAAGAACCGCCTGCAGGATGTCATCAATACATCTTTGAACTCTTAATTTTGTCCGAAGTATTACTAGAATCAACCAATTGTTGTAAGAAATAATTTTCCACGCACAAATGCAAAGGTGATGGCTGGACTCTGTAAGACAAAGGCTGGTTGGAACATATCGGATCGAAAATCCAATGGTCAGTTACTTTAAGACTGAAGCAGAGTTAAGGTATCCGACTACGTTCGGAACCGTGATTTTAAATAGGCGCGTAAATGGATAATTTTCATTATATTTAGTGTCACTTAGATTAGAATACATGTATAAAAATTGTTTTAAGGACATTTTGGCAAAACAAATTATTTAAATACAATATTTCTGCAAAAAATTAACTTAGAATAACCTTTTTTCAAAATGTTCCCCTTTTGTGAAAAATGCTTCTATTATAATAATATTTTGCCTGTATATAGCTCAGACCTCTGTACAGAGGCTCAACTATGATTTTTGAAAATTTCACATTATTTTCAGAGCTACAACCATTTGAAATAATTATTGGTGCTTTTTTTCTTAAAATTTCTCCCCTCTGTTGTCGTAAAACATGGATAAACCCACTTCTAAGTTATATACTTCAAAAATTCTAGTTGAGCCTCTGTACAGAGGTCTGAGCTATATACAGGCAAAATATTATTATAATAGAAGAATTTTTCACAAACGGAGAACATTTTGAAAATGGGCCATTCTATGTTCATTTTTGGTCAAAATATTGTACTTAAATAGTTTTTTATTGTAATATTATTCTTAAAACAATTTTATATACATTTTCTAATTTTAGTGACTCTAAATATCATAAATATTATCCATTTATACGCTTTTGCAAAATCACGGTTCCGAACGTAGTCGGACACCTTAATGGCAGAACATTATATGCCGTCAGTCTTCTGGCAATCATGGTTGGCTATGATAACATTCTGAGCGACGCTTTCGATGTTGTAGGAATAAACCGCGTAGACCCTTCGCTGTAAAGCGCTTTGGAATGGCGAAAGTTACCTCGGGTAGTAGTGTTGCACTGTATAGATCATGTGTCCAATGATACTATAATATAAGTTTGAACCTATCAAAAAATCATCCACGCTGTCCTGCACTTTGGTATTCCCGAGCCTTCTCATTCAGTCAATGCAGCAACCCTGCTCTGGTTGCTGCAATGCCCTGCAACAACCTTTAGCATCTTTGCCCAGACGCAACCGTACAGTCAATGACTCGGTATGACCAATCGGCTTCACGGATCTCAATTATGCAACCACGTTCGAAAACTTCCAACTGGCTATAAACTTCTTCTATAGCAGTCTTAAGCGGTCAAATTTATGAATTTTTTATGGGTTGAATTTTCAGAGTGGTCATAAATTTGCCACTGTCCTCATTTGAAGAGAATGGGTGGCAAAAACTTTCCATACATAACGGACGAAGCCTTAGAATGATTTTAATGTTTCAGTTTAAAATTGAATATGTGTTTGCTGTGGTTGCAATCCAATACTTTATTTTCATATCTTTAAAAATCACTCTGGGAATGAAAATAATCTATTTCTTTCCAGCTTGTAACCGTGGTAACCAAATGATCATGGTCAGGAACTTCAAGAAGGAGAGTCGTGAGTTTGAGTCCTGGAGTCAATGAACATCCACCTTGTGTACCGGACAAGGTACGTTAAATCTGTCGTGACTCAAAATCCTCGGGTTACCATGGTAGGGAAGTTTTGTAGGGAGTGCCATCTTAGGTGTCACCCTCATCATTTGACCAAGATTCATAATTATGAACTTTGTGTTCCTTTTTTCTGGAGAATCCTTCAGGAAACTTTTTTTAAACTCTAAACATATAGTACTGTCTGTCAGGTGGAGATATCCTCAATGAGGCTTTATGATTTCTGGGCAGCTTTTAGTGTAATGAAAGAATTCGTATTTATACTTATAGTCTGTCTTCAGTATCCCTTTTCCATAGTTTAACATGCAACTAAATTTAACAACTTATATCTAAAAGTAAATTCCCTTTACACCGATATTTTTATATATTTTGAGTCTAATCCAGCGTTTCTCAAACTGTCGGGAGCGCCCCCTTGGGGGGCGTGACAACTCTACGAGGGGGGAGCGAGCATATTGAAAAGTCGAAAACAGAATATTATTTAAAAAAATTAATTTACTGAAAGTAAACAAATAAAATACATTCTGACATAATAAAAAACAAAATACACATTTACACATATATATTACACTTATAAATGTATCAGCACTGTGCACAATGTATTTTATATTTAATTTAACAATACTAAGTTATGAACAAGTTTAATAATTACCAGTGACCCCATGGGATTGTCATACATAAAATTATATACAAAAAGTAACACTTATCTTGATAATTTGTACGGTTTATAATAAATCCCTTAATTGCCAAATAAAGTTACGCTATTAGCTTCCCAAAGCCAATCGTTTTCCACGTAGGCGCACGTATAAGATATATTGGGGGGGGGAGGAATAAAGAAGGAAATAATCTGAAATAAGTAAATCAGTGTTTCTCAAATTGTGGGGCGCGCCCCCTGGGGGGGCGCGACATCCCTTCAAGGGGGGCGCGAGCATATCGAAAATAAAAGGATAAAAAAATTAATTTACTGGAATGAAGTAAAACAAAATACTTTCTGATACAATAAAAAAATACAGATTTACATTGATATGATTTATATGTATCATCTGGTGAAAAAAGGTCATCAAAAATAAAAGATTCTACTTTGAACGCTCATTAGCTATCTTTGATCCTATAACTAAATAAAAAAAATATTTTGTTTGCTTTGCTGTAATCCTACGATGAGAGATTTATTTATTACATTTCTTTTAACATAAAATATTACTTTTGCTGACTTTCGAACTTTCTTGTATGGTTATCTTTATCCCTTTTTTTAGGGAAGTTGTAAAGTATATAATTCTGTTGCGCTTTTTTCACAATGTGAAAGAGTTTTATCATACATGGATAAGCATATTGAGCACTTTGAAGGATTAATTGGCCAAGATTTATTTTTATGAGTACACTGAAACATATAATACAAAAATCGTTAATTCTGGGAGAGAAAACTGTTTATTATTTGTTACCAATGACCTTGACAGAGATTCCTCCAATATGTCAGTCTTAATGGGAGCTAAAATGAATTGATCATATATCTCCTTTTTTGGGAGTGGCAAACGTTTTTATAGAATCTTAAGGTACTCTTTTTTATATAGATCAAGTTCCCGGCGCGACCACTTTTGTTCAAAAATATATTCTTGAACATGCTGCATTTTCCCCAATGAATAGCTTAGCGATTTTAATTGTGATGTTGTACGACTGATTATGGCTTACAAATGTAAATGAGCTGAATATAAAAAAGAATTGGGCATCTGTGATCTCTCTGAAAGGAAATTGAAGCTGATCAAACAAGGGAAACACTTGCTGAAATAATGCATATTAATCATGTTAGCGAAAGTAAATTTGTGAAAAGCAATAAACATGAAACGAAAGGAAAATTTTCAATAGCTACATTAAGAACTTAATCAAGAAAATATGAAGCCATAAGTGTACCGCAAAATGCACTTCACCCTTTCAAAAAGACACAAGCAAGATAAAGTTCAACAGGTTATTTGTCGATCATCAAAGGACATTAAAACTACAATAATGTGAACAAAATGTGACAGTTTTGCTTGCACATAACTTTCCTGTAATGTTAGCGAAAAGTGTCTGTGATTTGTGTCCTTTATTAAGGTCACGCACATTTGGAACAATTTAGTTCAGTTTTATTGGATATTTTCTCAAATTATGAAAGACAAATTGAAAAATCCTTGAAATAGGTAAGTATATTTTCTCTTAGTTAATTTTTCACTGAAATTGTGTTTTTTTATCTTGTATATTGAAAATAATTATAAAAAAAAGAATTGGGGTGCATCAATTTTCCCGCCATTTTTGGGGGGTATCGAGGACAGATGGGCAAAATTTTAAAAAATAACACAATTGTTATTCTTAAATTTTTTATATTTTTTTTTATTACTTAACTTTTTTATTCAAAAATGCTAATTCTGCGAGGCTTAAAATTACAAAAACCCAAAACCGTTTATAATATGAGTATTTATTTCAGTAGCGCACACGGGAAATTTTTTAGGGGGCCCGGGTTTACCAATCTTGTATCATGCTCCTTTTTTATTTTGTCGATTTTCGGGAACAAAACACATTAAAAAACTAATTACTTAATAAATAATTAGCACTAATTAATAAAAAATTTAAACATTAATAACAAAAATTTAGTTAAATTTTTCGTACTATATACTTAAAATTTTAAAACAATCGGAAAAAAAACAAAATTTTTGGGGGGTCCCGACCCCCCCCTTTTGTGCCCAATTTATTTATTTCAATAAATCATTTTACATTTTTTATACATTGTCATGCCGGTTTTACTCTACTTTTCAATTGCTTTTTATATCAAGAATAATGTATTATCATTTTTAAAAAAAAAAATCGTGTTAAGAGTGGGTACTTCACAGCCAGTTTAAAAACGTTTAATAATTATTAGGGCTTCCATAAATTTTCTTGCAGAGCTAAGTTTTTCAAAAGGGGCTAAAATTAGAAATTGACACTCAGAGTTATCTTTTTTTTATTTAGTTCAGATCTATATTTTGCCTTCAAAAAGTCATCCAAAAAAATCCGGGTTCCAAAAAGGGATGATGTTAAAAAAGGTAATAGGGATACGAAATGCTTTTATTTTCTCAGTGCAGAAAATTCAGCATCCACCTCTATCCAGAATTTAAAAATGATTTATTACAAAATTGCCCCTTTAATTTCGTCACTGGGTGTGAAATCTATGAAGATATCTTTTTTTGGCAGTTGAGATTTGAAGATTTTGAAATGGATCCCTAACCCCTTCTTAACTTTCTATCAATTTACCCTCGTCTGTGTACTTGTTGATTTCTTTATTATCGTCGAATGCTCACTGCGGTTTAAAAAAATATCTATGATTTTTTTTTAATCCAATTTTCCGTTACTTAAAACCGTGAATTACAATTAACACGTGAATTATAAAAAGACATTCCAAAAAAGATTGGTAGCTAATCGATTCGGCCAAGACCTTGGGGGCTAAATTGAAGAGGTACAAAAATTTTTACATGTTTTGTGCAGACGTCCGTTGGGTTTCCTAGACCCCACGTGAACGTTCGCGAGAAACCCCGATGTTAAAAGGATATGATAAAAAAGCAACATAGAAGGCTATTTTTAAAATTTTTACGTTTTGGATTTTAAGGGTCTTTTTAAATATTATTTTTTCAATCTGTTTCAGGTTTAAAAAAATTTGAGAAAAAAAAGTAACATAATCAACCTATTACTTAAAAATAATTTTTTAAAAAAATATATTACTTAAAAAAGTAACATATATAAAAAAATTTTAAAACTTATCTTATTAATTTTTTTGGTTTATAATTAAAATCATATTAAAACTTTAGCGTCAAAAATACATTTTTTTTGGGGATTCAATATATTATTATTATTAATTGGGTCGCCAGTATTGAAAGTTTGGGAAACACTGAAATAATGTTTCATTTTTTATAAATGAACTCGTGCAAAAAAGCGGGGACTTCAGCCGGTATACTTTTTAAAGTTTCAGTGTGTGTGTGCTGCAAGGGGTATTTTTAAAAACTAATTAATTTCCGAAATTTAAAAAAAGTTTAATGGGGATTAACGACTGCCATGGGCTTTTCTTGCAGAGCAAAGGTTTTAGGGAAAATTTACCCTCTGAGGTTTTTTTTCTATATTTAGCTGATATCTTTTATTTTGTTTTTAAGCAGCCACCGCATTTTTTCAATATGTTCCAATTTAAAAAAAGAAAGGAAAAAATTTTAAAATTATCCTATTACTTATTTATTTATTTTTTTTTCTTAAAAATAACAAATACAACATTTAATACTTATGTTATTAATTTTTAAGGTTTTTTAATTAGATCGCGTATTTTTAGTTTAGCGTCAAAATGCATTTTTATTCATTCAGTAATTTATTAATGTATAAGGAGGCGCGATAAAAAATTTTGATTAAAGGGGGGGGCCAGTATTGAAATTTGGAACACTGAATAAATATTTTGCAAATAATGCCAAAAGGGCCTTTTTTTTGCTTCCAAAACCCGGAATACTTTTTTTTAATAACAGTGCAGAAAAAAAAAAATCTTTCTTGGGAAAAAGTACATTTACGTTAAAGGGGTTTGGGTTTGGCTGAGTGAGATGTTTATATAGGCTAGTGGCACTTTTTGAAGGGTTAAAAATCAACGTAGGGTTTTTGCATCAAATTATAGTATTTTGGTTCCCAACCCCATTTTTTTATTGTATGAGGGGGGCGCGATGAAAATTATGATTGAATATTGGGTCGTGAACATTGAAACTTTGAGAAGCACTGGTCTAATCATGTAATTTTTATTACAATAACGACATTGAAGATTACTGTGTTTAACTTACATCTTTAGATGGCAAAGAGTTGGGTGAGCCTACTTCTCGTTCCCATGTCTTAAATTTTTTTAAAAATATATTATAAATATTATTACTTTATAAAAGTATTAAATAGTATTATAGACGGATAAATAAATCTGAAAATAATTTTCGAATGAATTTGGATGAGTCAATAAATTAGAAATATAATACTCACCAACAAATTTGATTTGTTTCCTTTGCAATTAAAAGGATATTTTTCACAGAATTCTGTCAAGTTGCTCGGTTTTGTGCACAAGTTAGGATATTCAGTACAAAAATAGGTTCGATTGACTCTGAAAATAAAAGGAAGGAAATTAAACTTGATTATGGTCAAATATTTGGTGAAACGTTAACAAAAGTCGTTGTTATAGATTGGTACTTACTCATCGACCACACAATCTCGCCAAATCAGAGTATGTTACCAATTCAAAAGACGTCGCCAAATACTATCATCTTCATATTATCATTATTGTGTTTCAACATCGTGAAGACGATTTCCACTATTGGCTGCATATCGAGACATTTGGCGACGCCTTTTGATTTGACTAAATTGGTCGAAGGTCCAAAATTAAACAACAAATCGAAAAATGGCATTAATAGGAAAACAGTTTATTAAAACGTTATGAAATTTTCACAGGTTGTTGAACAGAAGAAAAGACGATACCCCGCAATACAACAGAAGAAAACAATAATTAGTTTTCAAATAAGCAGTATAAACAATAATGTCCTTAACTTGCGCGAAAAAAATGTTTAGATGCAAACTTTTAACAATAGTGTGTGTGTGAGCACCTCTACTGGAGATGTAGGATCGACAAGCGACGATTCATACCTGCAAGTACTTTACTCAAAGAAAACATATTGTCAGTTCATTAAGGTTTCAGGAAGGATTGCACAGAACAGAAAGACGTCCTTCGAGCATGTCCCTAACGTGTTCTGTCAGGTTCCAAATGGGCAAACGAGTTGGTCCTTTTATTCGAAGCAGTATTTCACGTTTTACGAAGTGGTTGACAATGCAAGCCCCATGTACTATTGCGTTATCGTCTATTAACATGGCATCAAGACCCCTGGCTGTCAGATATAGGTGAACATATGGGTAGAGGATTATATTTAGAAAAGTAACTGCTGTAGTTTGTCCACCGACTGATATCTCTACCCAAACCATGACACTAGTACGAATGTAACTGTGTTTTTCAAAAATATTGTGAGCTTGAGATCGAATTCCGTATCCATCGGCAATCGTTGTTTATACCGAATCTGGACTCATCAGTGAACAATATATTGGCTCACTACTGTGGTGTTCAATAGCTGTGATTCATAGCCCTCTGTAACCTAGATCTTCTGGGAGACTACGATAATGGCACCCGAGCTGACGACCGTCGGAATACGGATTCCTTTCATGCAGCCGTCTATAAACAGTTTGTTGGTATATCACTATTCCTGATCACGTCGCAATTACGTCATCTCGATGGGTTGAGTTAGCCTGATATCTCCGAACTTGCAGACAAAGAAGTCTCACCTCAAAAATTGTTTCTTCATCAATTGGCTGTCTTGTCATATTTCGAGGTCAAAGAATTTTTAATTAAAATTTGTGTACAAGGTTTGGTACTTGACGAAAACTTTTGTCGGAAATTATTTGCTGAGCTCATCAATATAGTAGCCTTACACTGGTGAAATAACATATATTAGAATATATCCTATGCATGATCTCAGAAAAAACATAATATATACATATGTGTAATAATTCCCTCTAGTATCCTTTTTATTTTAACTCTTTGTACTAATATTTAAAAATACTTTAATTCTTTGGTTTAAAAATAACATTGTAATCTTAATCGTAATCGGCTAGTCCGAAATCCCTGTCCCGCCTATTCTATCCAATCAGAACTACTATTACGTAATAATCACACGCTTGCACTGCTGGTATAAAAGCAAAAATATTGTGTAATCGCCCTCTTATGTCTGCTAGCCTTCATCATGTAATCTGCCGGTTATCGCGCGTTCTGTGTTTGTCTTTGTCTGTGTTTGTGCCATGATGTTTGCTTCTTGTTATGTGTAATTCTTGACCTTTATGTGTTTACAGATGTGAATAAACTGGATTAATGTTCCAAACGGCCTCATCTATAGTATTGAATCGAAAATAAACCCAGCGAAAATTATCTAAAAAAGTCTTTCCCACGTCTTTGGGGCGCTACTTTTGGTTGCTACAAAAATAACATCCCCTCCACGTCTTACAATTATTTTTACCATACTCCAGAAATATTACAGAAATATTTCATATATATATGAAATAAAATTTTTATATGTAAAATTTAACCCTTTAGTGGCTAACACCGTTCCTTGAAAACTTCTTAAAACATATTTTTTTGCGCGAAAACATGAAAAAAGACTAAGGATTCTGGTTACATTAAACCACGTTTTATTTATTTTATGTTTTATTTTTCTCTGTGTATTAAAAAAATATATATCTCCGTTTTACCTATCTTTAAAATTTCATCTCTTGAAAAACTTAAATCAGAGCTGCAAAAAGGTTGCAGGTCTTTTAAAATTTGGGGTTAGTCACTGCAGGCTTGGAGTGGGGGATTGAAATAAAAAAGGAAAAATTTGGGACTGATACAAAAAACCAAAAAGCAAAAATTAAGATAATCCTTTCAAGATTTTGCTCCCCCACTTTTTTTTAGGAATTTCCCCGTTTGTTTTTCCCAGGTTTCTGGCTCTTTTTTTAAAGGTCTCAACTTTTCGAAAAGGGCGATTCTTTCCCATCCCCGAAATTCCTAAAAAAGAAAAAAATTTTTTTATATTCAAAAGTTCAAAAAAGGGCGGGAAAAGTTTTTTTCCCAAAAATTAATTTCTTTTTTTTAATTCCCTACTTATACATTTTATTATTAAAAATTTTAAATATGACATGTGATTTTCATATAGGAGGAACAACAAAAAATACATATTTCAAGGGGAAAAATCGAATGTTTCAAAAGTAGACCGCAATCTCGCAAATTGATTTTCTGTCGCTTGTCAATTCAAAATTTATTTACATTTTCGAATCAAAGTGTACGAGAGTAAGTGATAGCCACTTGATTTATCTGATCATTCGGGAGATCAAATCCGATTCTTTTTTTCATCGTTATACAGTTTCTTTTTTGAACCTG
>BMAV01021244.1:0-37968 GCA_019973955.1 Trichonephila inaurata madagascariensis | reverse complement strand
AAATTTTGTTTATGTTATTTTTAAGAAAAAAACAATTAAGTAATAGGATATTTTATGTTTTTTTTCCTTTCCCCTAATTTTAATGGAAAAAGCAAAAAATCGTGGCTGCTTAGAAAAAATATAGATATCAGCTAATTATGAAAAAAGAACTCAGGGGGTCAATTTCTAAAATTTTTGCTCTGCAAGAAAGCCCAGGGAGTCGCTAATACTTTTTAAACTTGTTCTTAACAGTATTAATAAGATAGTAAAAATTTTTATATATTTACCCTTAAGTAATATATATTTTAAGAAAATTACTTTTTAAGTAATGGGTTAAATTATTTATTTTTTTTTCTCAAATTTTTAAATTGAAACAGATTGGAAATAAATTTAATTAAAGATTTATTTCCTTCAAGACCCATTTCTAAAAGTACAAATGTTTAAAAAATAGCCTAATCTATTGTTCCTTTTTATCATATCCTTACATCTGGCATTCTTTGTAGTCAGGCAACCTAACATACGTCTGCAAAACATGAAAAAATGCTGTACCTCGTACAATTCTAGTCAGTTTTGGGCCGAATCGTTATCTACCAAATCTTTTGAATTAATTTCATAATTCACGCGTTAATTGTAATTCACGTTAAAATTTACGGTAGTGGATTAAAAAAAAATCATAGATTTTTTTTTAAACACGCGGCATTGACGTAAATAAAGCATCAACAAGTACACAGACGGGGGGCAAATTGATGAAGTTACAATGGGTTGGGACCCCATTTAAAAAATACTTCAGAAGGGCTCTCACCTGCCGAAAAAAAAACTTCATAATTTCACATCCAGTGACGAAATTAAAGGGCAATTTTGTAATAAATCACTCTTTGAATTCTGGGTGAGGGGGATGCGGTTTTTCACTGAAAAAAAAAGCACGAAATATTACCATTTTTTTAAAAGCATACCGTGAATCCGGATTTTCTGCGATGGCCCTTTTATGACAAAATATGATCGGTAAAATCAAAAAATAACTAGTGTCTTTCTAATTTTTTGCCTTCCTTTTAAAAAAATTTTTCTTCGCGCCCCTGGAAGTCACTGATAATTAAAACTTGTTCTTATACTCTGGTACCCACTCTTTAAAACGAGTTTATTTTTTTTTAAAAAAGTAAAACATTTTTTGATACAAAGCTTAAATTGAAGGAGAGTAAAAAACCCAAGTGTTGACTGTATACAAAATGTAAAATGATTTATTTTAAATGAATACTCATATTATAAACGGTTTTGAATGAATTTTGCCCCGAATTTAATTTTGAATAAATGTTAAGTAATAAAAAAAAAATAAAAATTTAATAAATAACAAGGTTTTCTTTTTAATATTTAAAGGAAAGCCCGGGGTCAGGTGTGTCATATACAAGTTAATGGTCCGGGGGGGGAGTGATGCATCCCAATTCTTTTTTTTATAATTATTTTCAATATACAAGTTAAAAATCACAATTTCTGTGAATAATTTAACTAAGAGAAAATATACTTACCTATTTCAAGGATTCTTCTATTTCTTTCATAATTTGAGAAAATATTCAATAAAACTGATCTAAATTGTTCCAAATGTGCGTGACCTTAATAAAGGACACAAATCACAGACACTTTTTACTAACATTAGAGGAAAGTTATTTGCAAGCAAAACTGTCACATTTTGTTCCCGTTATTGTAATTTTAATGTCCTTTGATGATCGACAAATATCCTGTTGAACTTTTTCTTGCTTGTGTCTTTTTGACATGGTGAAGTGCATTTTGCGATACACTTATGGCTTCATATTTTCTTGATAAAGCTCTTAATGTAGCTATTGAAAATTTTCCTTTCGTTTCATGTTTATTGCTTTTCTCAAATTTACTTTCACTAACATGATTAATATGCATTATTTCAGCAAGTGTTTCCCTTGTTTGATCAGCTTCAATTTCCTTTCAGAGAGATCACAGATGCCCAATTTTTTTTATATTCTGCTCATTTACATTTATAAACCATAATCAGTCGTACAACATCACAATTAAAACCACTAAGTTATTCATAGGGGGAAATGCAGCATGTTGAAGAAAATATTTTTGAAAAATAGTAGTCGTGCCGGGAGCTCGGTCTAAACAAGTACCTTAAGATTCTAAAACAACGTTTGCCACTCTCAGAAAAGGAGATATGTTATCAATTCATTTTAGCTCCCATTAAGACTGTCATATTAGAGGATTCTCTGTCAAGGTCATTGGTAACAAATAAACAGTTTTCCCAGAACTAACGATTTTTGTACCATATGTTTTAGTATACTCATAAAAAATAAATCTTGGCCAATTAATTTTTCAAAGTGCTCAATATGCTTATCCATGTATCATAAAACTCTTTCACATTGTGAAAAAAAAGCGCAACAGAATTATATAATTTACAACTTAACTGAAAAAAAGGGATGCAGTTAACCATACCAGTAAATTCGAAAGCCAGCAAATGTAATATTTTAGGTTAAAAGAAATTTAATAAAAAAATCTCTCATCGTAGGATTACAGCAAAGCAAATAAAATATTTTTTTATTTAGTTATAGGATCAAAGATAGCTAATGAGCGTACAAAGTAGAATCTTTTATTTTTGATTACCTTTTTTCACCAGATGATATATATAAATCATAACAATGTAAATCTGTATTTTTTATTATATCAGAAAGTACTTTGTTTTTTTCATTCAGTAAATTAATTTTTTAACCTTTTATTTTCGATATGCTCGCGCCCCCCAGGGGGGCGCGCCCCACAGTTTGAGAAACACTATTATACGGGATTTCTCTAAACCAAAAGCATTTTGTTTATCTGTGTGAGTTATTGTTAACAAACTTGTATGTTTTAAAAAAAAGTTTCCGTAAAACTCAAGAAAGGGCAACAAAGAGGTGACATAACTGATGACACGATTGCATTTATCATTTGACTATCACTTCACATGAATTTATGAACTAATTTGCTAGAAAC
Organism: Trichonephila inaurata madagascariensis; assembly: GCA_019973955.1. Lineage (NCBI taxonomy): Eukaryota > Metazoa > Arthropoda > Arachnida > Araneae > Nephilidae > Trichonephila > Trichonephila inaurata. The sequence continues at coordinate 35,004 of BMAV01021244.1, read as the reverse complement.
AGTGATTGCATTTATCATGTATCCAAGGCGTCATATGAATTTAGCGCATTAAATGACTTACAGGAAACTGGATGGTCGAATTGAAGAATCACTTGACATTTGTACTGAAACGACGCAGTTACTTTACGATGTTGATAGGTATGGATAAATCATAGAAGAAAACGTCGAAGGCTACAGTCAATCCAGAGAGATGACAGTACGAAAGGACAGAACGTTTGTCAGATTGGTAATGATAATGATAAGTTATTATCATCCAACTAGTAACGGGGATGCAACCCTATCTATCGGTAGGCAATTCAGAGAATGTGAACGATATTCACGGTACCTATTACTTCACTAACTACACAGTAACTGTGCACATAGGAAAGTATATTTTCAGTTACACGAGAATTATTTTATTTTTAAACTTTAAAGTTGTTTTATCTAAGGGTTTCATTCTCATATTAAATGGCTGTTATTACTGCTACGCAATTCGGTTTCAACAAAAAGCATACGAATAAGTCAAATTTATATGTACATTACTTTAAATTGAATCGGAACTTTCTTCTTTGGTTATATATATTTTGTGACAGAATATAAAACTTTTCTGCATGAAATAGACATTATCAAACATTTGGATTTAAGTTTGTTGTGAATCCAGCGTTCTTTAGCAGCCTAACGAAACGTTGCAAAAGAACGTTGAAAGAAATAGAAAAGAATAAATATTTATTTTACTGATAGTCGAGATTCTCAAATCTAAATTCAATCTCTTTAAGCAAAGTACTTTTATTTAACCATTAATATTGAACCAAGTGCAAGACTTAAGTCCAGAATTTTTAAAATGATGGACCACTCTTACAATCTTTTGAACAATATGCAGATAACTTTCGAGAGAACTGACAAATAAGTTTATATGCGCCGAACAAAATCACTCCTTATTTAAAAACTCGAATCCTTCAGGTTGTGTAAGAATTTATATTCTACAGCATTTTGAACTTGTTCGCTTATGAGCCACATATATATATAGAAAAATGCACCAAAATCGCTTCATCACTGGGTTAAAAAAATAATAATAGATGATTTTGAGATACACTCTATCACAGGAGTGGAAAACATTTCCAGAGTACCATGCTACTTGTAACTTATATGCTTTTTGTAACACTTGTTTTCGACATTGTACTATCTTTTACATTATGACGCATTACTATTTTACAACAAAGAAAAAAAAACAACAAGTAACACAAAATTGTCAAGTTGAATGTTTGAACAGCTACGAAAGTGACTGCTGGTCCGTGGACGTATTCAATGCTGTGATCAGAGAAGATACGTAAGCCAATGAATCTGTGAAGCCAACGTATGTATTTAATTTGTTCGCTGCCGAGTCCCGCGCTATCACAGGACACGAGAATCCCGAGGAAATGTGGCGTGTGAGATGATGTCTCAATAGCCAATCCCGTGCAATCGTGGGAAGATGAAAATAATTCTCAAATTTGGTAAAAATAAAGGAGCATATATTAAAAATCAAATCAAATTATGCAACATAAAATTTATAAGAAATTAATGTATTGGAAACGAAATTAAAAGAGTTATCATTAAAGCAAAGTTAAAACTTATCTAAAACAATTAACTCAAGCTAATTATGAAAATGAAATTACAAAATTAACAAAAGTTGAAGTAAAAATAAAACCTCAAAGTGACGAAATAACCATATAGGTTTGATTAAATTATCATAAGCAGTACGAAGACATAAACTGGAAAAAGATATTACAATACAATTATATATATATTTAAGTTTAAAAAAATCTGTAAAACAGAAAAATTCATACAAAAATTCTGCATAGGAATACCGGTAATGATGAAATAGGCTTAATTTTTATAGAACTATTTTTTGAATGTGGAAACAAAATTTGAAATACGAACTGTGTTACCCAAACTAAGACTTACTATGGTTGAAAGATTAATTTCTGAAAGACAATTTATTCGAAAGTAATTGTAATTCTTTCTCTCTCTTTCTTTCTCTCTCTCTCTCACACACACACACACACACACACACACACACACACACACACACACACACACACACACACACACACACACACACACACACACACACACACACACACACACACACACACACACACACACACACACACACACACACACACACACACACACACACACACACACACACACACACACACACACACACTGTCTTAGTATAAGAAAAAGAGAAAGAACTAAATAACTAATATATTTACATACAAATTGAATGACTTTTACAATTTTAGGTAGGTTTTGATAAAAAGTGGTAAAAAAAAAGAAACTTTACTTATAAATAAATTTACAGAATAATCATTACTTAGCAGACTTCAAAAACTTAATAGACTTTTAAACATACAATTAAAGGGTATGACGGAAAACTGATATAAAGAAATCGAATAATGTTCAAATGAATTTAACTGTTTTATTTGAATTCGATGAACCAAATTTAATTTTAAAAGTGTTCTTACTGTTCCGTAGGATCGCAAAGTTTATTTCTATTTGGAACTAAGAGTCCGTGAAGAAAATTCGATTCTAGTGTATCGAGATTTCTTCCATTAAATGTTTTATCGCTACTATAAAGGATGAAAGTTTCATTTTAAAAAAGCATTTCAGAAAATAAGATTTAGAACTCGCTTTTAAAGTATTAAATCAGTGGTATTAAAGAAGCTTCGAACCAAAAGAATCTAATTAAATTTTTTCTTTTACTTTTGTGTTTAAACCCCGGTATAATAACTCCCAAAATAAATAAATAAATTTCATAGAGAAGATGTAAAATAATAAAGTTTACAGCAACTGATTTTGCTTAGAAAAAATGTGCCTCTATTTTGTATAATATAACTATGATATTTTATTATATGTTATAATATTATTTCTAAATAAAATATTTAACTTAGTAATTTGAAAAAACTGTTTACTTATGTAACATATATATATAGGAGTTACTTGATGATGAAAAAGTTACTCAAGCGAGATATTTCAGTTAATTTATATTTTAGAAATCTGATGATATTCTTCAATTTCTAATTAAGACAGATTATACATATTGCGTCAAATAAGTTTTAAGACTGGGTCTGTAAAAAAAATGAAAACAAGAAATTAATTTTATTTAAAAGATGGACAATCCGGCTTTAGGGCATTTGTTTTAGTGATTTATTAATGAATCGAACGCCTGTTGGAAATCACATTGTGAAATAGCCGGCAAAAAATGCATCGCAGCTACTTGTATGATCAAAAAATATCCTCAAAATAAAACCCTTTTAACTTCATTTTAAGTTTTGGGAATAAGGAGTAGTCCCAAGATGCTAAGTTAGGTGATTACAGCGGATGATTCAACACACAGACATTATTTTTTGCCAAAATGAAGAACAATAGGAGAGGCATAATTGAGTGCATTAAAAAACACCAAACGCTTTCAGTTCGATATTCTGGACAAATTCTGGCATCAAAAGCTTTAAAACAGCTAAATAATATTGCTCGCAAAGTTGAAACAAATTCTTTACGGATAAAGTATTGAGCACTGTTTTGATTTTGGATGAAACTTTCCTAAGTTTTTCGCTTGCGATGAATTTTGGGACTTCCATTCCACTTTGTCTCAGGATCATATTGGAAACAACAGGTCTCATCACCTGTAACAATGGACTACAAGAAGTTTGGATCATTTTCAGCGGCTGAAATGATGTCTCTGCAGTGTGCACCTCTCACTGGTTTTTGTTCAGGGGCTTTAGTGTGTGAAACAAATTTAGCACATACTTTTATTTTGCCCAAATATTTATACAAGATGGTTCGAATAATTTCTTTGTTGGTGTTTAAAGAGTCTTTCATAATTCTCAGTGACGCACAGTGATCATTTGCCACAAAATTTCATACTTTTTCAATAATTTCAGGTGTCTTGGATGAAATTGGTCAACTATTACAGTGGTCTCCAACCCCAAGTCAGTGGACCCAATACTACTCGTCCACACAAGAAAAATTAAATTATTTCCATTTTATTTACTGTGGTATATTTTTCTTGGGTTTGGGCTACTTTTTATGAAAATCACTTCATATTCCTTGTTAAATCCCTTTATATTCATTTTTAATGTAGCTATATTTAATTATGAAGACACTTTTAAATACAATTAAAATAAAATTATTAAATCAAAATGATCTAAAATATAAGGAATCAGCGTCTTCTGCCTCAGCGGGCCGCGTTAAAATTTTCCAACGTTGACTGGTCCGCGGCGATAAAAAGGTTGGGGAACACTGTTTTATTACACTGATCATCTACCTCGTCTCTTCCATCCAGAAAATGTTTGTTCCATGCAAAAACATTTGACCTACTTAAACAATAGTCATCGTAAAATTCTGAAACACTTTTACTAAGTTTTGAGTAAAATTTAATTACAGTTCTTTGTTCTATCAACATGAAAAAATTCACTTCTGCAATGAATGCTCGTCTTCTATCAGCTACTTAAACTAAATGCTCACAATTTGTTGGCAGCTTGCTTGTTCTAGCATATAATGGACGTTATGACACATGCGAATTTAAACTCATGGTGCCATTACAATCTGCGCTTTGGGAAGAGTCTTAAAACTTATTTGACGTACTATGAATTTGTATAAGAAGAAACAATTCAATTCTTTTAAAAGAAGTAGCTTATGTTTTTCTCTTTCTTTTTAATATGGCTTGCATGCATATTCTTTGATAAATTAACAAAATAATAATTACGCACCTTTTCCATATTTATATTTTCCAAGCCGTGAATTTTATTTTAGTTCAATTCAGTACATATATAATTTACTATCAGTACTATTACTTATCAGTACATATATAATTATTCAGTACATATATACTATGTTACTTCGCTAAAGCAACATTAAAAAAACATGTTAGTCTTAGACCTCGTTTTTTCAGATACTGTGAAAGTTGATAGTGATTTTTGAATGAGTAAAGAGTAAATAAAATTCTATTCAATGTCTTTCTATATTAAAAAACCAAAAATTACTGTCAAGTTATATAAGTTTGAAATGTTACATACCACTTTCTGTTTTAAAAGGATTGCTGAAACTGTTATACTCTGAAATATATTTACCTATATTTTCAAAAAAAACAGTACTACTACTTTTATATTAAATAGATAAATATGAATGGTCTTAAACTTAACCAAAATGTCTTTTTCAGTACTGACAAGTAATGCACATGAGACTGTAAATGATGGTAAACGTTCATTTACTCTTTAAAAGTTATTCTGCGACACATCCAAAAATTTTATGTTTTGGGTAAGTAGAAAAATTCTAATTATTACTATGAAATAACCGAGATATTCATATAAATTTTATTTTGAATATGAATGGATTCTTATGTACATAATGTTATAAATCAAAGCTATTAACCCCTTAACAAGTTTGTCGGCACACCGTATGGGCTGCCGAAACTTGACCATAATTGGTTTGCCTGCTTTTTTCTATTTTTGATTTGCGCATATTTTTTAATTCTTGTTGTGAGATTATAAGTGCTAGTGTTTTAAAGAGCAGTTTATAACCAGGTACTTAAATCACTTCTCATCGAATTTTTTTTTTGCTGACGGCGGTTTTCTGTAAAGCGGGAATTTTTAATTCTGAAAAATATTCGTTAAAAAAACAGGGATTGCAAGGAATGTGCAATTGGTTGCTTAGAAAAAAGAAAAAGGAAAATATCCAAATATGATATTATCTTGTCCCATTGCAAGTAAAGACAGTATTTCACCATGTTCAAATTGTGTGCATATATATATATATATATAATATATAATAATAATAAAATATTATAAGCAGATATAAAATATATATATATATATATTATATAGCAATACACAAAAAATCCCTTTAAATGTTGAAAAGTTATTATGAAAAAATAAATTTTTTAAGTAGGATATAAATTTATTTCATATTAATGTGAAACTTCTTCATACATAAAATGTATTTTTAAAAAGCAAACACATTTAAGGGGTTTTTGTGTTCCACATAAATTAAAATTGGAAATCAAATGAAAAAAAATGAAATTTTTTTCCATTTCCGCATTCTGCTAAGTATTACGCTTATTTATATGCAATTAAAATTGTGTTTTTTTGGGAACATTTTGGGCCTAAAAAGTGACCTCTTAAGGGATTAATGTTTATTTGTTTAATTTCAAGAAGGGGTAGATTGAAACAACTTGCAGTGCGGAGGAAATAGAGGATCTTGCTGGAATAAGTTTATTTAGAAAAAAATACCATGACTCACAGACAATGCTGCCACAATGAAGAAAGAACGACAAGTTTAGGCATAACAATTTATATTATAATACTAAAAATAGAAAAACCCCGCTTTCACAGGATGTAACCAAGTTCTCCCATTTCTATGTTTATAGCACATTTTGAATTTAAGGATGATAATTTCATTTGATCTTTTAGGTGCCGTATAATTCGGGGTATAACGCTTACTTTAACACAAAATATAAGACGAAATTTACCGCTGCGCGTTATACGTCGGATATCAAATTTGGTTACTTTAAAAATAAAGAAAAGCATTATGCATATAAATACTTTTAATTTAAAATAAATGACATTCCTTATGAAGTTTCATTATTGGATAACATGAAAAAATCGTCTTATTCGTCTTTCGTTATATCTTTACTCGTCATCAAATTCTACTTCAATTTTCCAACATCACTGTTACTCTGATCCATAAAGAAATAGTAATCTTCTATTCCATCTAGGTTTTTAGATATAATATATTTTTTAAATGATTTTTTGATTATGTCGGGTTTTATTTCATTCTATTCTTTAATTATTCCCTCACAGCCTATTTCTTGGCTTCAAAATATAAGAGCCCTGCACTTATATACTTCAGATTTCTTAGAAAAAAAAAAGGTGCGCGTTATACGGCGAATATACCTAAAACTCAAAAAGTGCAATTTGAAAAAGTATAAACGCGTGTTATACTTGGGAATATGCAGTGCTTGCTTTTTTTTAAAATGTACAATATGTAAAATGTTATAATTGTTCATCTATTATAACGTACAAAAAATTTCGTTGTTAGAAGCAAGATAATAACATTTAAAAATACTATCATTTTCTAATTATTATCCATTAATTAGTATCTGAAAGCAATTTCTAGTTCAGCTGGACGTCAATTTACGGTAAAACAAGTAGAGTAAAGGTTATAAACTAAAACAAGATTCAAAAATAGACTGAATTACTGAGACGGGAAAGTAGAAAGAGAAGAAAGAAAAAGTTTTTCCTGTTTTCCGAAAATGTCAGGTACTTATTATTGTGCAAAAGTTTTGGAAAGATATGTTAAACCAAGAAATATGCGAAATTTAAAACGTGTTTCTGCATTATAACTATTTTATTATCAACTATTTTACTATGCATGATTTGTTGTGATATTTTAGCACAGCTTCTATTTTGTAGCTAATATATTCATAAAATATTTATATATCACGCTTAATTGTTGTTTTAAGTATGAGAGATTGCAATTGTATATATTAGGTATTATAAGGATCAAAGAGATAATTTTTAAAAGTATAATTATTGGGGACAGGTGATATTTCTTATAAACTGAATAATTTAAATGGTTGAAATTAAACTTTATATTTAAACTTAAACATCTGACTTGAAGGTAATTTATGATTGTGCTGTTCTGTTTTGTATATAAATAAATGACTTCATTTTTTCATTATTGAACAGTAATCTTTCCTAATAACCTAGGGCTCTGTTATATTCTTAACTAAATGTGCAAAATACATACAAATAATTTTTAAGAAAAGTAGATTGTAGAAAATCAGTCGAGTGGATTGTATGAAACAAGTCTAAAAAAGAAATTGCAACAAACTATCTTAACACAGGAGTTGAAAAAAGCAATAAATACTTAGTTACTATACAGAAGTTTAAGATTGTAATTCTCCTTAAAAATTTATTTGCTGCTTGACTTTAAATAAATAATTGCTGCTAATAAAATAATGTCTAAGGGATTTAAAAGAAATATATACATTGGTTCTAAAAGTAAAAAAAGAAAATCCTCAAATATGTTTTTTACGATATTTTTAACTACACTATGCATGAAAAAATAAATAATTTATCATAACAAAAATTTTCAGGAAGGAATAAAAAGAAAATTAATAGCTGTTCACACAATATATTAATTCTACAAAAGCAATATTTTTGTTCAGTCTGCGATAATGTATATATAGTAACATTTTTAAAAAAATATATATATTTAAAGCATCTATATAATACCCCTAATGGGGCTTACTATCAGAGAAATGACCAGTGATTAAATTATCGCCAGTTTATTCCATGGAATAATATACTTGAAACCTGATTGATTGATTGAATATTAACGTGTCGCACTGTTCAGCTACACGAGGGCTTTTGGCGACGGACCACGTAATTTTGAACCATGGTCAAGTGATGTGGACGACACCTGAGCTGGCACCCCTCTCCTAACTACCACACCACACCATTGGCAGGACGTTTCAGCTCTCGACAGATTTAAAGTGCATCGCTGCCCTACACGGAGGGTCTTTAGTGGTACTGGGCTCGAACTCGTGACAAGGCAAGCCACGATCCGTTACCTATACCACTCGGCTTCCGGGGCCCCTTAAAAAACTAAAACCCGTCATCTAAAAAGTGGATAAAAAATTTTTATTGTCAAATATCTGCATAAATATTGCCCAAATGAAACCATATTCAAGAAACAAGCAGTTGGCACATTCGTTAAAATAAAGTCATTGCATAGAGCACAATGGGTGAACAAATAAACCAAGTACCATGAAGACCCAAATGTCTACCCTAGCGGCTTGGGAGAAATTGTTATAAGAAACAGGTGAAAATAAACCAGTGAATTGTTACGTCATTTAATCCCCCTTTTTAGGTTTTTAAACTTTGCTTCCACCTTTTTTTCCAAAATTCAAGTTTTTTATTGTAAAACTGATTATACTTTTTGATTAAAAGTTTTGAAAAAAATTTTCCCACTATTTTTCCCATCTTTCGGGCAGCTTACGGATCCCGGGGCGTTTGAAAAAACTGGTCATTTTTTAAAGCGATCCACGAATCGACCCAAATTTTTTTACTTCTTCATAAGACCGGAAGTGCGGGGTAAACCAGGCCTTGCCATTAATCGGAAACAAAGTGATAACCAGGAGCAACGTCTGGAGAATAGGGGTGGGGTGGGGTTCCCCATTTCAAGGGTTTCCCGGGATGTCTTGACCACTTTAAACATGGGGTCGAGCATTGTCATGCTTTAAAATCCACGGGGCCTTCGTTGTATTGCGGCCTTTGTTTTTTCAATCCCTTTCGGCTCAAACGCATTAATTGCGTTCGATAACGATTGCCTGTGATTTTTTCCCGCCTTTTTAACAACTCCACTACGCCGAGCTGGTCCCACCAAATTCTGAGCATGCCCTTTTGGAATCGTGAATATTTCGGTTGGGCCCGGGGACGTAAAACCGGCCCAGATATCTCCCGGGTTTTCTGCGCGGGGGAAAAAACCCTTTTTTCCCCCCCCCAAAGGGGAAAAACCCTTTTTTCCTTTTCCCCAAAAAAAAAACCCCCTTTTTTTCCCCCCCCCAAACCCCCCTTTTTTTTTTTTTCCCCCCCCCCCTTTTTTTGGTTTTCCCCAAACCCCCTTTTTTTTGGGGGGGGGAAAAAAAAACCCCTCCTTCAAAAATTTTTTTTTTCCCCCCCCGCCCTTTTTAAACCCCCCTTTTTTTTCCCTTTTTTTTTTTCCCCCAAAAATTGGGGCCCCTTTTTGAGGTTTGGGAAAAAAATTTTCCCAAAAAAAAAAAAAACCCCCAAAAAAAAATTTGGCCTTTAACCAAAAAAAAAAAACCAAAACCCCCGGGGGGTTTTTTTTAAATTTTTTAAAAAAAAAAAAAAAATTTAAATTTTTTTCCCCCCCCCCCAAAAAAAAGGGGGGGGGGGGTTTAAAAAAAAACCCAAAAAAAATTTTTTTTTTTTTTATAAAAAATTTTTTTAAAAAAAAAAAAAAAACCCCAAAAAAAAAAAAACCCCAAAACCCCCAAAAAAAAAAAAAACCCCCCCCCCCAAACCCCCAAAAAAAAAAACAAAAAAAAAAAAAAAAAAAAAAAAAAAAAAAAAAAACCCCCCCCCCCAAAAAATTTTTTTTTTAAAAAAAAAAAGGGCCGTTTTGGGGGCCCCCCCAAAACCCGGGGGGAAAAAATTTTTTCCCCCCCCCCCAAAAAAATTTTTTTTGGTAAATTTTTTGAGGGGGGGGTTTTTTTTCCCGGGTTTTTTAAATTTTTTTTGGTTTTTCCCTTTTTTTTTTTTTTTTTTTTTTTTAATTTTTAAATTTTTTTTTAAAATTAAATTTTTGGGTTTAAAAAAACCCCCCCAAAAAAATTAAAAAAAAAAAAGGGAAAATTTTTGGGGTTTTTTTTTGGGGTTTTTTAAAAAAAAATTTTTTAGGGGGGAAAAAAGGGGGAAAAAAAAAAAATTTTATTTTTTTTTTTTTTAAAAAAAAGGGGGGGGAAAAAATTTAAAAACCTTTTTTTTTAAAAAAAAAACAGTTTTCCCAATTTTTGGGGTTTTTTTTAAATTTTTTTTTGGGGGTTTTGGGGGAAAAATTTGTTTTTTAAAAAAAATTTTTTTTTGTTTTTTTAACCGTTTGGTTTTTTAAAAAAAAAAAAGGGGGGGGGGGTTTTTTTTTTTTTTTTTCTTTTTTTTGGGTTTTTTTTTTAAAAATTTTTAAATTTTTTTTTTGGGGGAAAAGGGGGGGGTTTTTTTTTAAAGGGGGGTTTGGGGGGAAAAAAAATCAAAAAAAAAGGGGGGGGAAAAAAATTTAAAAAAAGCCAAAAAAAAATTTAAAAAAAAATTTTTTAAAACCCTTTTTTTTAGCAAAAAAAAATTTTTTAAAACCAAATGTTTTTTTTTTTAATTTTTTTAATTTTTTTTTTTTTAAATTTTTTTTTTTTTTTAAAAAAAGGGGGGGGTTTTTTCCCCAAAAAAAATTTTTTTAAAAAAAATTTTTTTAAAAAAAAAAAAATTTTTTTTTTTTGGGAAAGGGGTTTTTTTAAAAAAATAATTTTTTTTTCCCTTTTAAAAAAAATTTTTTTATTTTCCCCCCTTTTTTTTTCCCTTTTGGGGAAAAAATTAAAAATTAAAAAGGGTTTTTTTTTTTTAAAAAAAAAAAATTTCCCCGGGGGGGGAAAAAAAAACCCCCCCCCCCAAAAAAAAAAAACCCCCCAAAAAAAAAAATTTTTAAAAAGGGGCCCTTTTTTTTCCCCCCAAAAAAAAAAAAAAGGGGGGGGGGGGGAAAATTTTTTCCCAAAACCCCCAAAAAAAGGTTTTGGGGAAAAAAACCCCCAGGGGAAATTTTCCCTTTTTCCCCGGGGGGGGAAAGGGGGGGGGGGCCCCCCTTTTTTTCCCCGGGGGGGGAAAAAAGGGGAAAAAATTTTTCCCCCCCAAAAAACCCCCCCCCCAAAAAAGGGGCCTTTTTTTTTTTTTAAAAAAAAAAATTTTAAAAATTTTTTTTTTAAAAAAAAGGGGGTTAAATTTTAAAAATTTTTTTTTAAACCTTTGTTTTTGGGAAAAAAGGGGTTTTTTTAAAAAAAAATTTTTTAAAAAAATTTTTTTAAAAAAAAAACAAAAAAAAAAAATTTTTGGGGGAAAAAACCCCAAAAAAAAAAAAAAGGGAAAAGGGGGCTTAAAAAAAAAACCCCCAAAAAAAAAGGGGGGGGGGGGGAAAAAAAACCCAAGGGGTTTTTAAAAAAAAAAAAAAAACCCAAAAAATTTTAAAAAAAAAACCCCCCAAAAAAAAAATTTTCCCAAAAAAAAAAAAATTTTTTAAGGATCCTTCAGATGTGGGTATCAACGGTAATGAAAAGGCAGACTTACTAGTCACAAGACAACAAACCACTTCCTCAGAACTACTTAAAGAATATATTTTTGAGAAATTTGTGGATTTTCTTAAATTTGACCAGGCATCAAAATCAAAAGGCAAATTTGGGCTAACATTCAAGACGCTTGGAAAAAGTTTTACAAAAGCCCCCTAAAGAAGCAATGGCAAACTTCAGACTGTAAAAAGACCATGATTGCATGGCATATCATCTTAATAAATAGGCATACTTTCATTTAGTGTATGTTAAATTTGTTATTCGGGAATTATGAATGCAGAGTATATTTTTATATGTCCAGAAGTAGCTAAAGAGTTTCAAAAACGGGTGAGATAAGCAAGTTATACTGGAACGCCAAAACTTTCATAAACTCCTTGTAAAGACTGCATCTTTTATATTCCTTTTCTTGTTGTTTAAATTTTTAACATTTTAGTTTTGTTCCCATGCTAATTTGTTTTGGTTCTTATTTTAAATGTTTATTCTTTTTTATTATTTGTCATTGTCTTGTATGATACTTGAGCTGCTTCATATGTTTGGACAGATTCTTTTAATAAAGCCATATGAACAACAACATAATGTAACTATGATAAAAGTTTCATGTTCTGAGTTTTTTAAGTATTAGTCACAAACAAAAGAGCCACACTTCTTTATAATGAGGAAAATGTTTATTAAAAACACACCAATGGAATTACACTTATCCACGCAAGGCATGGAAAGAAATGAGACAAAGGAAACTGACAAAAGCTGTACCATCAATTTAAACAAGCACATGTGCAAATAAGCAAACTGTGCACATAAATAATATGACATCTATAAAGATTAACTCACAAGAGCATGGACACTAAATACCTCTTACTTTAAACTTCTAATACACAATAAGAATATTAAAATTATGTATCGAGATTGAGATGTTCTCGTTAGCCCTTTCGGGGGTACAAAGCTAAAATACACTTTTCTGTGATAAAGTACCTGATAAATGTAATGTTCTAATCCTCTATAAACAATTTTGTCACAAAAAATATCTGATCAGTAGTTCTTTCCCTGAGTGATGGTTAAACGTTATAGGCACTGCGCACTTAAGACATTTAACGTACTTTTCAGGACAGAAAAAATGAATCATATTACAATAAAATTTTTATGAAAAGTTAACATTTATGCTAATAACTATTTTAATAACAATTTAATACAAAGTACAAGTGTAATAAAATAATAATAGAGTAATCGTACAACATAGAATACTTACTAAAATATACATTGAAATAGGTATATATCCACATTTTTTAAAAATTTAATTTTAGTATTTTATAGTTTGTCAAAATTATCGCTGCCCTTCTTTGGCTGTAAGGAATTAATATGCAATATGAAAGAATCCATGCGAAGCGTTTCACTGACATTTGTTGAGATATATATTCATCATGCAAATCAGGAGAATTCGACCAGTAGTCCCTATATCTAGGCAAGCGCTTGATTCCCATGATCTACATCATCAGTATCACTATTATTAGAGGCTGCTGAATCATCATCTGATCGTAATTCTTTAAATATAGCAAGAGCCTCTTGAACAGATAAGTTTTTTCTATGCATTTTACACAAATATACTCAAATTCTACTTTACTTTGATAAAAATAATAATATAATCAGTGTACAATAATCTTATAAAACTAAAACAGAAATGCTAATTAAAAATATATACACATCTATAAGTAAAAAGTATTCAAAGTACTTCATGTACCTCAATAATATGCAAACGTTTTCTCTGAGCAGAAAAGCTATAATAAAAGATTTTGAACCCCAAGAACCCCAAACCAAAATTGTAAGAAAAAATTTGTTTATTTTTTCCCCCAACTTTCTCACGGATTCTAAGTGCTTTTTTCGAGTGGAAAGAAAAAAAATTTCCCGGTCTTTTTTCTGTTCTATGGGGCGTGGATAGAGCCTCTATCCACATATAAAGCAGGGGTTTAAACCCCTTAAATACTTTCCCCAGTTATTTTTAACCCTTTAAAATTCCCCCGACCGCCTTTCCCAGAGATGTTTTTTCTGCTCCAATCGCCCCGGGCCGGCCGACTAAAAAACGGCTCAACCGTTTTTAAAAACCCCACCTAAAAGCAAAAAAAAATGTGCGGTGCTTTTTTAAGCTTTTCCGAATGGGCTTTTTGGGCAGCCGGAGGGGTTTAAAGAACGTTGCTGTCACGTTGGTCGCCAAAGTACATTCATGAAGGGGAACTTTAAATCGTTAAGATCCCCTGCAAAAAGAATGATATTTGCAAAGACACAAACAAGGTTATAAATGGAGAAAAGAATGCCTTTTAGAAGTACTAAAATAGCTTTTTTATAGGCTTGCATTACTTAGACAGTTTCAAACAAGTTTATTATAGCCTGTTATCGAGTTCGGTAGAGAAATTTTGCCCTTAAAAATGCAGATTATCCTTTCAAGAAATCAGTGATAGTCTCGAAACAAAGCAATAGTCATGCGGATCTGTAATCTGTAGATGCAGGAGGGAACGACTGATAGAAGAAACCGATGTCCATTGTCAAACATGATGGCAAGCGTATGGTGCAGATGACAATTATGGATTGATGTGCTACCTCAGGAACTATATCACAGCCAATATGATCTGGTGTATAACAATCGATATCCATAAGGTCTTTTTGAAAGTCATTTGTAGTGCAGTAGATGTGGTTCACAAGACATTTTCATTGCTGTGTTTACATTTAAAAATCAAAGGTGATTACGTCTACCATAATGTAATAAACGGCATAGATATTCAACTATATGTTAAAGCATTGCCTTAACAGAAGAATCACACTTTACTTGAATCGATAGTTGGGTTAAACTCTGGCATTGTCTTGTTGAATACGACGGGTCCTCTCAACTAGGGCAGAACAAAAAGTTCCAAAATGTGTGACGTAGTGGTTTGCTGTCAAACTGCCGTCAGGCTAGAGGTGTCCTGTCATCTAACATTTTGCCACTTCAAACCATGGTGGCTCGGGTCACCGCCATACCCGTCGAAGGCTATCATTCCTCCATATACAGAAATGCGATTCATCCGTGAAAAATATCCGATGCCATTCGATGGTCCAGGTACATTAACGATGACACCAAGCGAGGTGTCTAACTTTAAGGAGACGTCAAAGGTACCCCAGTAACTGGCGCTCGTAATTGTACTTCATGGAATCTGTTGCGGATGGTTTGGGGAATACAAATCCAACTGGTTCTGGAGGTAACCGGCTTGAATGCCACGGGCCATTGAGAAAGGGGCTCGAATAGTCAATTGGTGAATACGCCGGTCTGTTTGGTGTGGCGACGTACACCTGTGAGACCACTTCTTCTTCGGCTTACATGTAAAACTCTCTGAATCCAGCGTGTGACACAATGTTGGAGTGTACTCACGTTATGCCCAATCCGAGTCGATATTGTGAGCAGTGACAGACCCAGTTCATGGAGTTCGATAATACAGTCACGTTTCCCGGTCGTTAACTGAGGGTATTGATCTCGCCGACGTCTCATTAGTATTTTCTACACTTCCTGAAAAGTCGCAAATGCTACGAAAAATCTCAGATGCTGTTTATAAGAAGAGCAAGTTGCAGGCTTTTATAGCCCAAATATGAGTACCACGTGATCAGATGCGTGAGTAAATTTAATCATTTGCATATCCATCTTACCACTGTCACTCTTGAAATTTTCAAGACGCTACGTGAAATATTTCTTGGTGTTGTATTTCACTTTTGAGAAGTGTAAGAACATTTTATGATTTTAGTAATTAAAAAATGAAAATAAATTTAAACCAGAGTGTAATTAAATTGAATGACATTTCTTTCAAACTTCAACTTATTTAAAAATTTTAATACTGTAATGTAAATGGATTGGAGCATTATCTTACATTTACTGTACAGCAGCGTTTCTCAAATTGTGGGGCGTGCTCCCTAAGGGGGCGTGATAACCCTACGAGGGGGGCGCGATCATATTGAAAATTCGAAAACAGAAGATTATTTAAGAAAATTATTAATTTACTGAGAGAGTAAGCAAACAAAACTCTAACATAATAAAAAAAAATACACTTTACACTGATATAATATTCTTATAAATGTATCAGTACTGTACAATGTATTTTGTAATTAATTTAACAATACTAAGTTAAGAACGAGTTTAATAATTACCAGTGACCCCATGGGATTGTCAGATAAAAATTATATATAAAAAATAACATTTATCTTGATAATTTGTACGGTTTATAATAAATCACTTAACTGCCGGTTAAAAGTTAAGCAAATCGCTTCCCAATGCCACCGTTTTCCACCCAGGCGAGCGTATGTGATGAATTGGGGGAAGGGGGGAACAAAAGGAATAAATAAGCAAATAATATGAAATTAGTAAATCCTTCGCAAACACTGTCAATCTATTTTTATTGCCTTCAAAGCCTTCGGAATAATTTCATGAATAGCAGTACACAGAAAGGCATATATTATACAAAAAGGGAAAATTATAGTTTTAGTTGAGCGAGATATTTATATACGTCGGTGGCACTTAAGAGGTTAAATTCATGATGTAGCCTTAGCGTCAAAATATAGTATTATTGAATTCAATACATTGTTGTTGTCTGGAGGGGGGGCGATGAAAATTATGATTAAATATTGGGTCGCAAACAGTGAAAGTTTGAGAAGCACTGCTGTACAGAGATAAAATGTATGAATTTGTTCTTTTTAATTTTTTTGTATTATTTTAATTCTTAATTTTTTTGCTTTCATCAAAGAATCTATTTTTCTACATATTTAATCTCCAGAATTAAAATATCCAGTTAATAATAGAGTGCTTCGACTATCAAAGCAATAAAAATTTAATGCTATTTAATTTACAAATTTTGGAGAAGCTTAGAAATATATGTTTGTTCAGGAATACTGCATCTCCTTTTTAGTTCAAACGACAAATTTAAAATGATGCACAAATTAAAAATCATTTTTACTATAACCAAGTAGACTTAAGACATTTTCCAGTTCTCTTTGAAGGAAGATCGAGGAACAGATTTACAGAGAATGTAGTTCTTTGAAAACTACTGAATATAATGAGTAAATTATACAAATCGCCCAAGAGCGAAATAGAAACGTCAACAGATTATTAAACTTCATGTCCGTCTAAGACTTAGTGTTGGGGACTGAAAACTATCAAATTTTCTTTTCCAAAAAGTCTTAAAAGTACGATAACAAGAACTTTATCAGCTGCAGAAGCTTAAAGAAAACCAAAATCTTTTTCTATGCTTGAAAGCAATCAGAAGGATTGTAGAAGTCTTTAAAAAAATCCACGAGAAAAAAGATTCAGCAAACCATGAAAAAGAATGTCTTGGTGGTATTCCAAATGTTTTTTTATTCAGGTGACATCTCGAATAAATAAGATAAAAAAATCGAAGTTACTTTTGATACTTCTTTGTTGAATCTCTTAAGCGTAATAAAATCTTTTGAATAGAATAATAGTATTTTTATAAAATTAGAGTTATATAATATGAGTTATGCATGCAAGCAGGAATGGATACTTCTAGTTAATTTTTGAAAATATTGTAATGAAATTTTAATCACATATTCAGAATACATTTTGATTTCGCTCTATCTCATATAATGAACAATATATAAAAAAGAAAGCATTTTCGCCATGGCTTGTAGTCATGGCCCTAGGTCATCGAAACATTTCTAGAATTCATTTTTAGCCATGTCCTTTAATTAAGCTTGCGATGCACTTTTAACTTCATCTGTAGATTGGTCTTCGTTTAACATGAGGGGAACGATATGTTGACACGCCCCATGCATGTTGATCCTTAGTTAGTATCCATTAACATGTGGCCGAGGATATCCCAACTGATTTTGTTATTGTTTGAAGCCTGTCTTATGTACCACCGCAGATACCTTTTTATGTTTTCAGCAGTGTGGGAAGTCTGCGGACGTCCAGAGCGTTTGTCTCTTCGACAGTTTCCCTGCCTTCTCCGAAACGTCGAAGTCACTCAAAAGCTTGCGTTCACCTGCTTAAAAAATTTCGGGGTTTTGCCTTTTCCCCCAAAAAACGAAACAAAAAACCGATATTCCCTCAAAAAAATGAAATTTTTTTCCATTGTTGAGATAAATATATCCGTTACAATATACGACCGGGCCCCCAAAAAGGTAAAAAAACTTTTAAAAAAAGGGGAAAAGCTTTTCCCACTTTAAGGCTCAGTCCGGGAACTTCTGAATCGTACTAGTATTGCAAATAAAATTTCAAGTGTAAATATTTAAAAATAAGATCACATTTTTGTCATTCATACCTTATGAACTGCTTATTTTTAACTTACTGATTGAAAGAATGAATTAATTATTGCCAGAACTTGAAGTATTTACGCAGCTATTTTTTCCAATAGTTTCATATAGAGTATAAGAGTGATGTTAAGTTAATTCTATAAAATGATAACACTTCATTCTAAAATACTAAAAATATTTTAAATTTTCAAAATGCGTTTTGTTTCAAATTACCCAGTAGTATTTCAAAAACTTTTCTTGTCATTGTTAAATACTGCCGTTTGAGTACTGTAATACGATGAATATGGATTAAGGTATCCGACTACGTTCGGAACTGTGATAATAATGAATAATTTTCATGATATTTAGGGTCACTTAGATTAGAATACATGAAAAATTTTTAAAAAGGATATTTTAAAAAAAATTTTTTAAAAAATTTTCCAAAAATTAACTTGAATCCTTTTTCAAAATATTCTCCTTTTTAAAAAAGGGTTTCTATTATAATATTATTTTCCTGATATAGTTTTCAGCACAGTGTACAGAGGTCATCCTGATTTTGAAAAATTCACATTATTTTCAGGTTACAACAATTGAAAAAAATTTTCGGCGTTTTTTTAAAAAATTTTCCCCCCTTTTTTGTAAAACATGAAAAACCCAATTCTAAGTTATATTTCAAAAATTTAGTTGAGCCTCTGCAGATTTGGAGCCTATGGGCAAAAAATTATTTTAATGGAAAATTTTCCAAAAAAAATATTTTGAAATTAAAAATTTTATGTTCATTTTCGTTAAAATAAAAGTATTTACTTAAATAATTTTTATTGTAATATTATTAAAACAATTTCATATACATTTTTTAATCTAAGTGAATAAATATCATAAAATTTTCCATTTATACGCTTTTAAAATCATTTCGAACGTATTCGTTCCTTTAAATAATTTAAACGAAACGGGAGCAAATTAATCAAATTTATAATGATATAAATTTAAGGAACTTTTTTTACTTAGGCTAATATTTTTGATAATATACTCGCATATGTATTTTCCGAATGAAATGGATACGATAAAAGTTATTCGAATAAAGTATTGTTGTGATTTTATATTTTTGTTGAGATTTTATTTATTCACTGCATTAGG
Organism: Trichonephila inaurata madagascariensis; assembly: GCA_019973955.1. Classification (NCBI taxonomy): domain Eukaryota; kingdom Metazoa; phylum Arthropoda; class Arachnida; order Araneae; family Nephilidae; genus Trichonephila; species Trichonephila inaurata. Next base: position 15,740 of record BMAV01021244.1, on the reverse strand, counting down.
TAGTGTAGTAAGTGCATTATATAAGGATTACTCTCTCTCTCTTTCTCTCTCTGAAAACTCAATGGCGCAACAGCCCACAGAGTGTAAGTACTTTCTTTGTCCATCTCAGTTTTCATGATCTTATACACTGAGGTGCATGAGCAGATGTTCCGGTCAGGTGGTCAGTCTAACACGAAACGCCCAGTGTTTAGTTCCCAATGAACGTTGGTACTCCTTTATCGATACACTGAAGGGATGAAAGAACGAGTTGACCTAGCAGAGCCTGGGATTTGAACCACGGACCTGTGGATTAAAAGTATGATATGTTACCACAAGGTGATTAATCAGTTAGTAAATAATAAGGTGAGACACGATAATGAAATCAATATGTTTCTCTCAAAATACAGAAGGTTGTACGCCCTTAATGGAAACGATTTTGTAATCTATTTACTCGTTTGAATTTTGAGATAAAACTTTAGTAACTTCAGAATAATCGTCTGCTAGTGTTTTTTTTATTGCAATGTAAGGTAAAAGGTTTATTTTGAAAATAGCCCCTAAAATTTATTGATGGCTGGAAGATTACGCAATTGCGCTTTCCGAGGAGAAACATTCTTTTCAACAAATTATAAAGTGATGTAAGAATCTTGATTCTAGTATTTGAGTAAAAGGAAATTATAATATATTAAATTTAAAAGTAAAAAAAAAAAATTAGCTGAAAGTAAAAGTGAAAACATGACCACGAAACCTCATCCAAAGACTGTTCAAACGCAGGCAATTATCAAGAAAGTAAAGTCTCTGGTCCTAAAAGAAAATCCAACGACTCGAAGATACATTGCATTAGAACTAATAATGTCTTCTGAAACTTTAAGAAAAAACATTTATAAAGTTTTAAGTTGAAAAAGGTTTTTAAACTTGAAGTTCATCTGCTTTTTTTCCAAAACAAATTGCTGCAAAAAAAGCAAATTGTAGAAAATTGTTTAAAAATAAAAACTGCTAAGAAAAGTAAATTTTCGGTAACACTATATGAAGCATAGCTATATTTAAGTTACTTCAATAAAAAAATATCTATTTTCTATTGCTCAATCGACGTCAATGGCCATACGAAATGGCATTGTCAGTGTACAGAAAAGTTCCCAAAGGGATTCATGATAACTGCTGGATTTTGTTACAAAAACAAATAAAATATCCCAAAAATTCTTAAGTCAAGCCAATATTAATTCACTCTACTATCGGAAGAATATTTTAGAACCAATTTTTGAAGAAAAAATTCCAGCCTTATATGGAAAGGACGTTGATAAAGTTGAGTTTCATATGAACAAAGCCTTTAGTCACACGTTTAAGCAACTCCCTTGTTTGAAAAAAGAATCAAAAAAGGAAAAAAATTTAAACCCTTTTTTAACGAAATACATGTAAAGTTACTAGACGCTTTTCTAATGGACTTTTAAGCTTTCAGTTTATTAAAACGAACCTTTTGAATGAGTGAATATTAACGTCGTACTGTTCTGCTACACGAGGGCTTTTGGCGACGGACCTCGTAATTTACGAGCCTTTTGAAAACGAACCCAAGAACACTGAACGGACTTTGGAAAAATGTTCAAGAGGAATAGAATAAAACTGGCATGGTAGTACAAAGAAGAAATGTACTTTCCAGGAAAATTCGAGCTATAGCTGTTGTCACACACACACACACACACACACACACACACACACACACACACACACACACACACACACACACACACACACACACACACACACACACACACACACACACACACACACACACACACACACACACACACACACACACCCCAAACACACACACACACAAAAAAAAAAAAAAAAAAAAAAAAAAAGTGTCTATACCAGAAAAAAGCAAATAATATAGAAGTATGGATTTACAGATAAAAAATTAACTATCAAAACTTTTAAAAAGTGCAAACTACCCTGTATTCTTTTTTTTTTCAAGCATTGATAATTTACATCTAACAGAGAAAAAAAAGTTAAAGCAAGAAAAGTAGAATTTTATAGAAAAGGTATTATATTTTGTTGTGGCTTGGAATTAATTTTGGTCCAAAAAAAAATTGATTGAAAATACTTCACTCTAAGAACAATTCTTTCGAATGAAAGCCCTTAACAGTTTCGAGGTAATTAATCGAATTTTTAAAAGTAAATGTAACGGTTTGAGTGAAAGACGATAATAAAAAACGAAAATCAAACTACACCTAATTGACAACTGAATAAAGCTATTTAATCTGATACCATGAACTAAATTTATTTTTACTTTTGAAAGTTACAGCTAATCAAAAATGCGAGGTTTGTCGTCACATGTAAATTGAACGTGTTGGCTGGAAATTTTATTTAAAAGCATTGGGATTTCTCTCTATTCACTAATTTTTTTTTAACACTGTAACTGTGAAATTCTGTAACCTCGCCATTTTGGTTTCTGTCAGTAGTTCTTTAATTAACAACGTAGTTCTATTGAATGTTTTAACTTTTACTTTCACTTAAGCCGTTCAAGTGTTGAATATACAGGATGGTACCCAATTCATGGTACAAACTTTAAGAGTAGATACAAGGCACTTTAACAATCCTTTGTGACGGGGCTTTATTTTTTTCTATTAAAAAACCTCTTGGGAAAACATTGGGGCCAGAATGGCAATTTTTTTCAACCAACCCAAGAAGAGAAAGCAATTATGTAGATTAGAAAGTGTATATATTGGAGCTTTTGTATTCGCGAGGAGTTCCCAGAGTTGTGATAGTGAGTTCTAAGGAGGGACCCCCAATAGTAAGTGAAGTTCTCAAGAGAGTACAAGGGGGTTCTACGTGAAGTTCGAACCCGGGAAAAGATTACCCATTTCCGGATCAAGTAGGATAAAGAATTAAATTGACGATATAAAGGACCGTAGCGTTGTCGTTGCATAGTTGTAAGAAAATTTTTAGATTAAGTTTTTAAAGACTGGGAATTCCTGTAAATTGGGAAAATCATCATAAATATGGATTCGGGGGTTTATTGCCCCTTTTTTTTAGAATTACAGTTTAAGTCTCATCCCCCTGATCAAAAGTTTCCTACACTAGCTTTTTTAAATTTAAAAAAAGACTTTGGAAAACCAATTTTTTTGGAAGAGTTTGGGGAAATTTTTTTCTCCCCTCCGGCCAAATTGTTGTAAAATTTTTCCCCTTTCCCCCAGGGGGTACTACACCTTTTTTTGTAAAAGGAATGTAGGGAGTGTAAGTGGGGGAAAACACGGAAAAAAAAAGGAAAAGGAAAATGGAGTTATCTGTTGGTAGCGTTGTCAGTAGATGTCTAGCCGCCATTCAACATGATGCATCTCATGGCTACGAATGTATCATGCGCAGTTTCTTGATCGAAGAAAGCCGGTTCACGGAAAATGTCTCACCTATGTGCTCACTTACTAGAAATCTACGTTTGGGGCGCAATGGATTGGGCGTAGTGGACCAGTCCATTGGCCACCCCGAACTCCCGATTTATCGTGCCTCGATTGCACCAATCACTCCTACGACGCTGTCAAGCATACATCGCTACTGGTGGACGCAATTTTGAACAGTTATTGTAAACATTACACTTGTCAACAACGCTTTAAATTAGCACTTTGATAGAATATTGAAATTAGGCTTCGTTCTTTTTTAACTGAGCATTTTCTTATATTTTGTGAAATAATTTTTTAGTACAATTGTTTTTAAAGTGTTAATTTTCTTACATTTTCTAGGCAATGATTTTTTTAATGCAATTGTTTTCAGAATTCAGCATTATTTTGTCTTATTGAGCTTTGGCAGATGATGCATTTTGCTCTTAAAGATGTTCCGTTACAATTCAATTCCTCTTTTGAAATATTGCATTGAACCTAAGGTATCATATGCTTGATTACAAAAATAATTTCCTTACATTTTATTAGATCTACTTTAAAATTGCATTAAATTCTTATATTTTACTCAAATAGTTGTCTTACATAGGGTTGAATAACATGTTTGTTTATTGAACATCTCTTGAGTTCTCTTTCCCCTGAATAATGTGAAGTCATTTCTGAGTAAAACGTTGCTCTTCCTTGTACCATAACGAATCGGAATCTATTGGATACATTGTATGATTTTAGTGCTTGCAAACATTGAAAACCATAATCTAAAGGAACGGAGCTTTGAAAGGATCAATAATTTGTATGCGATTGTCTGGAACAGATCGCAACATTTTGCTACCGATTTCACATGTAACAAGCGATTAGCTAACATTAAAACATCAAACTATTTCCGAATGTTACTGCTCTTGTTAAGCAGATATTTGATATCTATTTTTGCTGCTATTAACGCAATCACTCCAGTAATCTTATCTACTCATTTATCAATATTTTGCAGTTTAAATCTTTCTTTTGAATGTATATAGAATGAAAATGCAGACTCTCTCTATATAAAAAGATAATTTAATGTAATGCCTATTTTGTTACTTTTATACAAAACTGCTCTATGTAACTAGTTTTCGCTTGTGTATATTGTTTAAATTTTGTGGCATATAAATATTATTCCAATATGCTATTTTTTTCATTTATTGCGTAGCTAGTCCTTTTATATCTGGTTGTATACCTAAAAACTGTATTAGTGATTAATATGGGTAACTTACGCATGATTTGCTATTGATAGATTCAAAAACGTATAAAATAATATTTAATGGTATATAAAGTAAAAAAAAAGGATAAAAATTCAATGTTTTTTTTTTTAAAAAATTTTTATGAACATTATTTATATAATTGCATGCTATCATTATTTATTAATTTCATTTTCAGTGTTATATATTATTGTATGTGTTATATATTCAGTATTATTCGATGCGAAACAGCGATAACATATCTTAACGACGTGGATTTGTTGTACCATTTACAGGTTAAACAGAAAATTAAAAGAAAAGGAAAGGAAGAAAAAATAACAAGAATAACACACAATATGAAATATCCAGATTTCAAAAACTAAAACAACACTGCAATATAACTGCATATATTTATTTCAAACGCTGACTTATGCTTAGCTTTAATACGAGGAACGTTTCGAAAGTAAGTTTCATCTTTTTTTTTTTGACACTAAAGCTTTTTTTCCAGAACAAATACACCATGACATCATGAACTTAATATTCTACACTCCGTTTCGACATAGTCTCCATCGATATTGAGACATTTGTCATAGAATGCGATCAGTTCGAAGACAACAATTTGGTAAAATCCAGTGGCCTGAGTTGCAAGGTATTGTCGAACAGTCTGCTGCACCTCAGCATTGTTTTGGAAGTTATGTCTCGAGAATGTGATTTTCAATGCAAGGAACAGGTGAAAGCCCGATGGGGGTTATGTTGTTTTCATTAGTGGTTCTGGATGGACGCCTACTTTGTCCTTCATCTTCCACAGTCTGCCTTCCTTCACTGAACATTAAACACCATTTGACGAGACATGCCTGTTTCACTATATACGTTCTACTAGCATTCATGGATGACGTACATATTAGTCCCACCAGGGACATCTTAAGACTTCTTGAGGCCTTGGACCCCTACTCAAAAGTAGGTCTTGGAACCCTGCTTAAAAGTAAGCCTTGGGCCCCAACACAAATGTAGGCCCCATCTATGACACTTAAAAATAAACAGTACATAGAATATGTTGTCAAATACTCTACAAACAATAACCCGAAACAAATAAATGTGCATGATTGAGTAATGATGGTGTATGGTGGTAGGCCTAGACTTGTACGTGGATGATGGTCATCACATGTATCCAGTAGACATATCATTCGAGATTCACAGTTTTTTGGAGAATACAACCTGAAAATAACATTTGGCATTTGAAATTATTCGAACTGTGTTCTTCTTAAGGCTGAGTCTAGAACAGTGATTCCCAAAGTGGTCTATATAGACCCCCAGGGGTCTATGACGATCTTCAAGGGGTCCACTTCAGAGAAAAAATAATTTTGGGGTCTACGATAATTTTGGATGTCACAAATTTTCCCAGTTTCTCAATTGTCACAGACAATCTGCCAGAGAAAAGATGTTTTAACCTACGTTCAACATTTAAATGCCTTTTTAGATTTTGAAACTAGGGTTGAGAATGTTTTGACTATCGTAATACTATAGTAGGCAATAAATTCATATGATCACTTTGAAAAAAAAATGTCAGTTTACAAGAATTAGGTGACAGGAATATGCACTAACGAAGATCTTAAAGTAAAGTTTAGATACGGATGCCAGCAATTTTGGCTTTATAAAAAGATATACCTGTTATTCATTCCATATTATGGAATATCTTGAGAAAGCTTTTAATTGTTTTTCCGATTGAGAAGGAGTTTCAGTGCGCTTGCCAATCTCCAAAACAAAAACAGAAAGAAGAAAAGACTGGATACTATCAACTGAGGAGAAATTTAGGGTTAAATTTGACAAGATTTATGCTAAATGTTGAAAATTTGTTATTGCTTTCCCAGTGTTTGTTGCTCAATTATTTTACGTAGCTGTTATTTTATGCACTAATTAAATTTTAATTCATTTAATTAACATATGATTTCTTAAGTTTTATTAAACATATACTTCACTACAGTTAAAAATTTAAATCTGTTAAAGTAAGTAGCTCTATAACTACTGTCAAAAACACATTTAAGTGGATGAATTTGTAAAAAATTAATATTAGGTAAGTAGGGGTCTCTACCCCAAACCGAAAAAATTGTCAAGGGGTCTATGAGGCAAAAAAGTTTGGGAACCTCAGGTCTAGAACGAGATGAAGCCCCCAGTTCAGCCGAGGTCCTGGTCCCGGGACAATTTAAGACGTCTCTGAGTCCCACGTGTCCATTCATATCGAATTACGAGATTACGTTGGAAATCATGTTGTCAGCACGCGTCTTCCTGCCATCGTGATTTGTTCTCGAATCATTTCTGACACTCCGGTTTGCTGCTGCCCCATCTTCGAAGTTCCTACAGATGCATCATTTCTCCTAGGTGGACACTCCTTCCGTCGTTGAGCAGCAATAGATGTGGTTTGTTATGGTGATTGTTTTTTTCAACTAGTGTATCATCTCCCTTTAAAAAAAATAACTGAACTTACTTTCAGAGAATCCTTCGTTCAAATCATTTTTTATTTCTTTAGTTTGTATAATTTAGTTACTGTTGAGAAAGAGAGAGAGAGAAAGTCAAGTTGATATTATAGTGTAGAGCAAGGGTCGGCAACATTTTAGCTGTGGCGTGCCAAACCAATTTACCAATAAGATTTAGCATGCCACGATGTAGAACATTTTTGAAACAATTCCATTCCCGTGATAATAGATGCATAATCAGGGAAAAGAGATCAATTAGTTAGATTTACAGTTTTATATTGCATATATTAATTTGCATCATTTAAATATATTTCTTAGCAAAAAGTGGTGTAAAGTAAATGGAATATTTGTGTTTGCTGGGTTTGACAGTCTTATTTCCAGTTTTTAGAGTCCGATGTCATTAAACATGTATTTATTGTAGAAAAAAAGGAAATTTAAACCTATTAATTGTCTACAATTTTCAAAATGACGCTTAATGAAACGATCATAAAAATGTCGAAGTAAAAAGCAACGGTAAAGTGACAATTATTAATAACCAAAAAAAAATATCTCTCTTACTTTGCTTAAATTATTTACCAGTAGTTTTAAGACTCGCAAAAATTTGTGAAAAAGGCTATAAAAAAATCTAATACTTTCTTCTCCCCCTCAAAATTTAGGTAATAGTATCTTTTTTTGTACATATTTATGTAACATTCCCCAATCATGTTCTGTTTAAGCTCCATAAAGAAAATTTGATATTTTATTAGATATAAATAGTTCTACGTAAAAATATAAAGTCTTGCGCCTAATCTTATTTATTGGTTGACACATAAAACGAAAAGCCCAATTTGGGATCAAGCCAAGATTTGTTTCTTTCAGAGAAATGGAATTTTTGTCTTTATTTTTTACGACTTTTTTGTATATAAAAGCAAAAGATACATGATACATAAATGAAACTTCTTATTACCTTCAAGCATAGTAATCTCTCCCTTTATCTTTTTAGCAATTTCTGGTTGATGAAACCTCGTTTGTTGTAGTTTTAATAACCGTTTTGAATGGAATTTATGATATTTCGTTCAGCTCCAGCGCTACAATTAATTTTTTATATATGTATACCTAGCATTTCATTTGTTTACTCTTTGGAATTTAGTATTATTTTTTTTTATTTGAAAAACTATTTTCTATTATTTATTCTAAACACGAAGAAGAGTGGGTCAATGGTAGCCTAACGCGCTTCCAAACCCCAGGACAGGCGTAAATCCCGGGCTGGGCAAGGTTGACTCAGGCTTTCATCTTTTCAGTGGGTCGATAAAGGAGCACCAAGTTTGTGCTTGAGACCTAACGACTGGTGTTCTCTTATCAGATTGATCACCTGACCGAAACATTTACTCATGCACCTCAGCACCCTAGGTCACGAAAACTGAGATGGGCATGGAAATTCTTGGTTCTTATTGGCTGTTGCGCCACTGAGTTTAGTTTTAGTTTAGTATTCTAAACATATTTGTAACGAAATTTATAAGAGGAATTTTCATGTAGCTTACACAGATGCAAATATAGCTGTGTATTCAAATTACTTGTAATAAAATTTTAGATTCTTTAGAAAATATAAGTTGTAATGGGTCTATCCGCGAATCTTCCTTTGGTTAAAACTATTGTTTTTAACTGTAAGTTCAGTTGAAAGCATTTCTCGGTGAAGAAGACGAGATTTAGGCAAATGAGTGCTTTTATTTAAACGTTGGCATTAGAGTACACTATGATGGTCGATGGTTGAAAGTTGAGATTAAATTGTGAACACACACACATGATTACGACCGGAGGTGAAAAGTGAAGCAAGATATTTAAAGAGAATTCAAGCGTGGGAATCAAGAGTGCTCCAGTCTTTAGTTAAGTATTTTTGGTTAAATGTTAGTTAAATTAAGACTATGAGATTGTGCTCTTCCGGGTTTGTTATTGAGTGTATTCCTTACCTTTAATAGGGTTGGTTGATTAAGTGAAAATAGTAATAAAACTGAGTTCAAAGTGCTATGGCTGATCTTTGCTCCAACCTCCAAACACCAACAATTCCCGGGTTGTTATCAAGTAAGTGAATAAATTTGATTTTAAATGGATAATATAATACAGTTGTTAAGACATATGCACTTTTTTTAACGTTTAACTATCATATTTCTACTGGGTGATTAGAAGAACATTTTATATTATAATAAAATTTTATTTCTCAGGAACGAATGCTATGGATTCAGATGTATTAAAAACCTACTATCGATAATTAACGGATGAAGTAAGGATTATTGCACAATACATATTTAAACAATTCAGAAAAAAAAGACTTTGATTTATTTGTTTGATCCGATTTGGATATTGAAATGCTCCAAATAAAAAACTTTCACTTCCTAATTGATCTTTAGAGTGTTAGTTGTTTGAAGTTCTTTGCCGATATTATCCCATTAATATTTAATGATCCTCAAGTGGTCATTAAATATTACTAAATAAGAAAAATACTCATTTTGTTATTTTTGAAACATTAAAAAGTCATTAATGAAATAGCCAAAATAATTATTAAAATTGCTTTAAATAACTGCAATTCCTCAAAGATACCGTACGTGAGATCTAGGTTCTGATAGGTCTACCTAGGTTAACCCCTTAAAGGTTCCTTTTAGTTCTGATTATGGATTAAAATATGTCAATTTTTATGCATATTTTCAAGCATAAATATCTTTTTAAACATAATAACACCTTTTGCACAAAAAAATTCTTGAAAAATATTGTAAAAAAATATATAATTGAATAAATGACTAATTCAAGTGTAAAGATGGCTTTCCATATTGTAGAAATCATTAGAGACTTTGGAGTCACACACAAGCTAATTATAAGTATAAAGCTTAGAATACTTAGCTTTTATCTTGACTTACAAATTTTATTTACATCTTTAGAGCATTTACATAAATGATTATATAGGAAGTTATTAATAAAAATTTGATCATGACGACAGTAGGATCATGTTTCTCTTCTTCCCTTTACTGTTCTCTATTTGAGCAGCAAATAACACACTGTCGTATTGGATTAGTTTTTTTTTCTTTTGGGGGAATGTAGTCAACAAATTGTCTTTCAGACAAGAGTGAAGGGAAGGGACGTGCTCAACAGAAGGATGTCTTCTTTTTGCAGAAATTTCCACCTTGTACTTTTCAATTATTAAAAAATATGTTGTGTCATGTCCTACCCGAAGGAAGGAATGAAAGTTGCCAGAGCCTGTGAGACAGGTTGGATTTCCTTACGATAGATGGCGACACCGCCTATCTCCACCTCTACAATTTAGGCATGGAACTAGAGGAAAGGTCCCAGCCTCTGTGATCTGCGACCGCCCACAAGACTTTCGGACCCACTGATTTAACGAGCACGAGCTCCGTGTGGACTCGGAGAACATTTGGTGGCCTCAAGCATCGAACCCATGCTCTAACCACTTGGCTACCCACGGCCACTGCTGCGAAACTATAAAAAGCACATGCAAATTAATTCGGGAAAGACCCATTCCACAGTGCCCGAGCTCAGCTCGGGAAAAACTGGGAAGGGGTTAATCAAAATCAAAGTTATGAAATATTTAGGGATATTTCTTCCGATCTTGCCAAATTCAAAGCATTATTTCATTTTTATTCCTTATATTTATTTTTTCTTTTTCCAGTCAATCACATGAAAAAATATTGTAGAACTTTTAAATCTTATTTAAATTCATTTCGACAGAAGAGCAATTATTGAAGCTTGCAGTCGATTGCAGGATTTTTAAAACTTACTTTTTCTTAAACTTCAGAAGTTCGCAAAGTTCTCTAAATAATTAAGTGCTATGCTTTCTTTAAAAATAATGTGTTTCAAAGATGCTTTAATTTATCCAGGTCAATCTAACTTCGAAACCAGTTTAAGAGTAGCATTTCATTCCTGATGACAAATTTATACTCATCTGAAAGTTTTGCAATTAGCATATAAAATTCTTTAATTTTCTTCCCCTTTAACTTTTGAACCTTTCAGAAATTACCTGCTTTGTTACGCTTGAAACTCAGAAAGACTAAATCAGGACAGTGTTGGAATAAAGTACATAGAAAGAGATAGTTAATATTTTATTTAGAGAATAAACCTTTGTGACTACTTGTTTTAAAAGGAGTTTCTGAGCATTTAATTGCTTTTAGTGAAGAGACATTTCTATCTAATTGGCTAGAGATTCTAAGAAAATCAGAATTATTTTGAGGAAATGAGGTTTAGGGACTTATTTGTTCACGTAGTTACAGAAAAGTTATATTTTAAGTGATGTGAAATGCATGCCACATGGAACATTGAACACATTGCTCTGCCATTTTGTTCAATACCCTCTCTCATGATAACAGGAGAATAAAATGAAAATTATAGAATAATATCTAATGAACATAATGATAATTTGATTTCTCTTGGTAGCTATTTTTCGACAAATAATTTTATTTCATGAATATGTCAGGGTAGTATTACATCAATTAATAAATGTTTTTCGATTCCTACTATTAGTTCACTCTTTCCATATATATATATACCTTGTTCAAATTTTCAATCGTTAATAAAATACCTTTTATTCATCCACTGAAGTTAAAATACATTTTTTCAACTTGTAGTGTGTGATATTTAATGTTAATACTGTTTTTTTAATTATTAACTCATTAGTTAAATTTTTTTTTAGTTTTAAATTTATTCTGTGTTATTTTTGACGAATTTAGAACTAAAACCAACAGTAGGTTTTTCTAAAAAATTTTTCATGGCTTCAAATATATTTTTTTAAATTTGTAGTGGATGAAACTCGTTGTTGGTACAATTTTTCAAATATTGATTCATTAATTAAATTTAATTAACTAAAATAAAATTTGTATATGTTGACATAAGTAAGAATTGGCTTTTTTATATTACTTGTTTAAACGAAGTTCTCAACGTAGGATAACTGAATGTAGGAGTTGAAATTCTGAAATTTTCGAGCTTAAAAAATTTTATTTTTCAAAGTTTCCTAACCGTTACGCCGTTGGGTTTTCCCCGTTCGGGTCTTTCCCAAGCATTGATTTTTTTCGCTTTCCCCAAGACTCTTTTTTAAAATTCACGAATTGGAGAAATCAGTTTTTATTTTACAGAAACGTGAGTTTAGTCTAGTTGTTGTTGGTTAGTTGTTGAATTTATCGAAATGGGAAGTTATTATCATGTAGGACCGCAGGTCTTACATACCACGTCGGCAAGTGTCCAGACAGTTGTCTGAATACAGATAATCCTGAGGACAGTCACGAAATCGCTGCAAGATCACCAGAATGGCAGGACAGGAGTCAGTTCTGTGTCAGGGAAGTTCCTACATTGCAGGTACGTTTTTGTACTGTCCTTGTGGATTTTTATTCCTTTTCTGTGGCGTGTCCTGATCTTGGAAGTCCTATTTGTGATGAGTAGTTCAGAAATTCGGTATTCAACTTTGACAGTTTTGTCTTTGAACCTAAACCTTGTCACTGAATTTATATCATACAGTATGACTACAATAGTTAGTTTATCATTGTTAAGCTTTCTAGCTACTTTAGCAAAGACATCAACGGTCTCGTTTTTGGCTATTCTAACATGGGTACTCATTGGATGATACACTTCTTATTTAACCTGAGAATCTTGTGCAGAGCATTGTGTATGTTCAGGACAAGCACTGAGCTTCCTTTTTGAATCGCGGGAAGGGCAGCTGTGGACTCGCTGAATATGATTATTCTGTTTAGGACCATGATCACATATATGTGAACACGCGTTTCTCGCTCCAGGGCCCTCGGTATCGTATATGTGATTGAGCTTTCCCTGCTTGTAGGCCTATGATCACACCGGTGTGATCAGAGTTAGGAACGTTTTTATATTAATTTTTACAAGCACTAGATGTGTGTGGCGGTTAAAAACCGTTTTCTTTTTCGAATAACGTTTCGTAAAATCTTGAATTTCAATATGTGCTTTCGGCTCAGTATTTTTTTTAAATTAGATCCGATATATTTATGAATATAAACAATTGCACATATTTAGAATTTTCGAGAGAATCGGACATTTACAGGTTCGTGATCTATTGCTCCATGGATTTCTGTTTATATTTTGTATAAGTTGGTTTAGTTTTCTAATATTTTCTATATTTCTATGCAAATTTATGAGATTTTTGTCAATTTTTTTGAAAGCGTATGTAATTTTATTTTTATTAAAATAAAAACATTTCCTTTAAAATTCGCAATTGTTTTTTTTAAATATAATGAAATTTGTGTACCCCATGTTTAAATATTATAAATGATTGTAAATTGTAAGTTTTAGCGTATTTGATTGCATTTAAAACTTTATTATATTATTTATTAAAATTATATATATATATATATATATATATATAGGCTTAGCAGGGAAATTCGCCCGGTCCCGTGCGTGCGTATCCTCTCCGAACGTACGTGCCTGAGGAAGCGCTTCTTTCTCCTTCCACTGGTCTTGAAGAGGTTATTGCTTCAGCTTTCTCTGCATCTTGGAGATTTAAATATTCGTTCAATGCTTTATGAATGGCGTAGAGTTCACATATGTAGTTAGATAAAATTTTTGTTGAGCCGACTTTGAATTGTTTTGTTCTGCCACTTAGTAAAAGGTGAAGTTGTATAGGGTTATTTAACCCTAATCAAAATATCAAAATAAAAAATTATGAATTATAAATAATTAATGATAAATAATTAGTTAATTGGAAGAATTAATATTAGAAAAATAAAACTTTTATTAAAAGATTGCATATATGTATTAAAACACTACATATAGATTGCTGTTGTCACTTGACATCTCACTCACCTTTAGCTTTCGAAAATCGGAAACAGATGCCTTTCACCCAACTAAAAATGAAGTAATAATTCTGATGAAATGTTGGGTTCTAATCTCTACTATTCAGGCTAGAGCCAACATTTATTAGTAAAAAAAATTACTTTAGAATGCCATACACGTGTTCGTAACGTTTAAAATAGTGTAAAATCCAGAGCGTGTGCATCGCATAATTTTAAATACTTCATGTTAAAAAAAAATATCTTTTACCAAAATATATCCTTAACTGTAGTTGATATAAAGGATAATAAAAGCAACAATGGAGCATTAAGGGATTTAATATGTAACTTTCACATAAAAATATAATTAGAAATGCTTACACAACTATGTTAAAAATGCACGAATTTGAAAGAAAAAAATGTGTGATATTTTATTCTGTAAATGATCAGTGATTTTAGTATAACCGAGTACCAAGTACCAAGTGAATTTGTTCTTTCTAGAGATTATAAAATGAAAACCCAAACGCATATCGGTAGTTAAGAAGGCTTTTGTAGATATATGTACTCTTTGATTAATTAATGTTCTTTATTATTGAACACATTTAATTGAAATTTTATTGATTTGAATTAATCATTTAATTTGAGGAATTAAAAACTATTGTGAACTGTATATATATCTCAGTACATAGTACATTTTCTACTCATACACACTTCAAGTATTTTTTCTTTTGTTTTTGGGAAAGAAGGAAAAAAAAAGAGCAGGTGATGATATAGACTATTATAGCTATTGCTTTTATTACGAAATTTTGAAAGCAAAATAATGTAAATGATTATCGTTTTGAAATGTTATTCTCTGAATGCAGTATTTCGTTGTATTCCTTCAACACCCATCCCGTAAATCAGTACTTAAACACTCTACGCCCCAGGGTGTAACTAGTTTAAAATATTTTTCCAATGTCGTTGTGGTCAGTATAGTGTTAGTAACCAGAAGAATACAATATTTGAAGATAAAAATATTTCGGGTCTTAAAGGGATAAGAATGTCTAACCCACTCAAACATGCACGGTCTTGCGAACTGGGTATAAACGGCTGTATTATACATAATAAATTTATGAATATATACAAATTTTGTAGTATGTAACTCTCTTATAAAATTATCTGTGTTATATGTAACTATGCTATTAATTACCTGCGTTATATATTTATCAAGTTATTAATTACCTTTATTACAACAAATTTTGTTCATGACACGGTTATTTTAATAATCATGAGAGGAAAAAAACTTGAAGTATTATATAAAAGAAACTTTGTAAAAAGGAGAAAAAAATCAATATTTTTTAAAAGTTAGGAGAAAAAATGAAGGCAAACAGTTTAAATTTTCCTTGCAATTTTTAGACAAAAAAAATTCTGTGTGTACAGCCATGCATTATAATTTGAAACCACCCGAGTTTTTAAGAGCTTTTGTTTCAGGACTAGATAAAAAGTTGCATTAAAGTCAACATGGTAGAAGGATACACGTAATTTAACTGAGCGCATTAAAATAATTATCGTTTTTTTTTTCATCCAAAATTGTAAAACAACAAACAAAAAAATTAGCTTAAAATAAGAACTTTATTTTTCTTTAATAACAAAAGAAAAATCCTTTTTATGTTTTAATCAACGTGAAATTACTTTCGAAATAATGTTATGAGGAAAAACATTTTTTTCTCTCTCATGGACCTGCATGGTAAATGTCATGTATCTTCTTCGCAGAGAATGACTCTTTCTAGACTATATTCTCCATCTGTAATGCATATTTTCAAAAGCAATAGATTATGTAAGTGATCATTACTTATATACAGGTGGAAGCAAATAAAAGTGGCCCGAACACAAAGTTCCAGGTGTGACGGGCTCACGCGTCTTTCTTTAACATAACCCTGGGTTTTT
>BMAV01021243.1:0-23423 GCA_019973955.1 Trichonephila inaurata madagascariensis | reverse complement strand
AAAAAAATTTGTTTTTTTAAGAGTCAAATTTTGAAAAGCGATTTAAAATTTTAGTAAAACTAAAAAAATATATTTTGTATAGATTAAAAACTATCCAATTTTTTTTTTTCTCCCTGATTACACATGGGGACCCATTACCATTGTAACATCGGCTCAATTCATGTGACGTCATTAGTCACATGATAATGATAACCTTGCGTTTTTAGCCAATCAGTTCAAAAACTCATGTGACGTCATAGTCACACAATAAAAGCAAACACATGTTTCCAGCAAATTAGTTCATGCGCTTTGTTGTTGCCAACTTTTGATCATTTCACAGAAACTTTTTCTTAAAAATACAAATTTTTCAACAATAATGCTCATAAGTAATTAAATGCATTTTATTTGTATATGCATAAAATAAGATTTTTTTTTAATTTTAAAATCTTTTGAAGAAATTTACTTTTAATATTATTTGAACATTTTTACTCAATTATAAAATATGAAATTTTACCCAAGTTTTACAAATAAAATAATAAGTACAATTAGTTTGATTTGTTTTGAATGCAATGAAGAACACGTGTTTATCTTTATCATGTGACAGTCGTGAATGGCCCAATGCATATTGGCGACCTCAGCAGAAAAGTTTTGCCATCTTAGGCAAATATCGAAGCTGAAAAATCGTTTGATCCAAAAAATATTCCAAAGGAAAACACAAATTTCGAAGAAACATTTATGGAATTGAACATGACAGATGGCAACCGGTTATGAATTTTGTAAAAATTTAACTATATTTCAATTATTTCTTGAATTCTTGATTATGTATAAATTATTAAAATACATCAATCATTTGATAAAAGATTGCTTAATTTTTGCATGAATTTTATTTAAAACAAAACGAATAATAAAAGAAAGTTATCTCTCTAATGTTATAATATATTTTGAAAAACTACTTCATTGTTGGTGAAAGCAGACATTTGTGAAGAGGTCATTTACATGATGGTTTTATTTTTAAATATTTAACCCATGGAAAAAGAAAGGTATTTCAGCTAGTATTATATTTTCTTAAAAAACAGAAAATTGAATAAAATATATCACGCCTCTCTTAAAAGTTTTTCCGGGTCCTCTTTTGGTATTCAATGCATATATTTTTTAGATTTCAAAAAGAAAGGGGAAAAACAGAAGATCCACAATTTGTTTGATTTATTACGAAGAATAGTCCTAAGAATACATATCCATGCCCTTCTTTGTTACACTATTAATCTTGTCTTGTATACTATTTGTAAAGTGTTGTGTTAACATTTCAAAAACGGCTACTATTAATTTCCCAGTTATTTATTATCCAAACTTTATTTCTCTAGTCACGAAGTTAGGAGATTTATAACAAGTTTTGAATACAATAGTAAAGCAGTTACCGAGACATGCATGCAGAATTCGTATAAATTATTATGAATAAATGTGATTTTTATGTTTGAGCTTTAAAACTAAAACATAGTTTTTAAAATGATAAAATTCAATATGAATGTGATATTTTGTTAATCGAAAATTAAACTTGTATAGTGCAATCAGCTATAACTTCGAAATGGTCTATTATAATAAGAATAAATTAATAATAGTTACAATTAATAAGTTTTTGAATGTTTTAGTTTTAATAAAAATCAACTTACATTGAAGTTGACTAAATTCGTTTAGAATTTTGATTTTGAAAAAGCATTTAAGTGATTTTTTTTTATATTTAGTGTCCTCTGAATTAGAATATATATATATAAAATTGCTTTAAAAATATTATTACTGTAAAAAAAATAATTAAATTGAATTTTGTAGCAAAAAATGGAGAAAAAAACCACGTATTTTGAAAACATTTTCTTGTTATGGAAAAGGTTTTTATAATAATATCATTTTGCTTATATATAGCTAAGACTTTCGTATGGAGCCTGAACTGGGATTTTTGAAAACATATTATTTATGGAGTGACTATGACTTAAATTAATAACCGGTGCTTTTTGTTCAAATTTCTCTACTCCCGATAAATTAAAATATGAAGAAATTCAATTCTTAATTATGTATTTCAAAAATCATAGTTTAAGCTATGTACAGAAGTTTTATAGGCAAAATATAATTGCTATAACCACATTTTTCAAGAAGGGGGATATTTTGAATATCTGCCATTATTTTTTCATTTTTTGCCAAAAAACGGCATTTAAATATTCTTTTTTCTTGTAATAATATTCTAAGAGTAATTTTATGTGTATATTCTACTTCAAATGATACCAAATATAAAAAAAATTAACTTATACGCTTTTGTAAAATCACAGTTTCGAATATAGTCAATCAATTAAAATATCTGGCGATTTTTTTTCAAGAGAAACTATATCATTATTCTGTTAGAGTTTACATTATACTGGGTTATTCATAGTTCCCTCCAGCGTTTGGAGTACTGTAGTAAATAAACTAACACAAATACAACTAAAAGAAGACATGAAAGAATACAGAACAATAAATTTTTTAAATATTTTTGAATTGTTCTATATGTAACCCCCAAATAAAGGGGCAAACATCTTTGGGGAATACCCAGTCCTGCAACCCCGTTAAGTGGGCGCAAGGTACTATAAAATTTTTGAAAATTTTATTTTTCAGCTTTTTTTTTCCCGGGCAAAAACAAAAGGGGTTTTATATAAAACGCCCCGGATGACATGGTTTATAGTAGGGTTTTTTTCCAAAAAATCATAAGTTTTCTAAGTTTTTTCGAATTAATTCGCTGGGGTTTTCCCCGGGAATCCCGAGATCAAAACCCCTTTTATAATTTGTTGGAAGTTTAAAAGTTTTTTTAGAAATAAATTCAAAATTTTTAAAAAAGCATTAATTGATTTAAAGAAGAAAAATGATGGGCAATGGGGTTAGAAACTGTGACTACAATTGTAGAAGGTTTAAAAACCAGTAAAATTTTTAGAAAAAATTAGCTGCAAATGGAACTTTGCTATTTGCAAAAGGTGTATTTTCGTTATTGGAAAAAGAACAAAATTAGAATTTTGGGAAAAATGGTATTCTCAACCAAAAAACTAATGAGAGTGCAACGTTATTTAATGGGGGAAAAAAAATGAATTTGGGGGGAAAATACGAAGGGGGCAGTTACGTCGATATTTCGGATTGCCGGTGAAAATTGTTTGTTAGATAAGCCCAAAATGTGGAAAAAATTTTCGAAGAAAAGGAATCAATATCCAATTTCGCCCTAGAAGAAGAAATGCATAGATATTTTGAAAAAAACCTCTGACGTTTGGACGAAAAATTAAGAAACAATTTACCAAAAAAAAATTTTTTTTGTTCAAAAAAAGTACTATTTTTTAACAAATTTGAAAAAGAGATGAATTTTAACTCGACAAAATTTCCACAACAAATATTAAAAAACTATGTGAGGTTTAAAAAACAATTCCACCAACGTCATTTTTTGAAGCGGGAGGCATTTTTGCTCCCGGGATTTTTCGTCACAAAGCTTAAAATAAGCTGAAGAAAAAAGTATAAATTGCTTATTTTTTCTGAACCCCATTTTAAAAAACAATCAATTTATTATGTTTTTTTTTGTATTTTTAGCTCATTATATAAATAAGTATTAATTTTAAAATTTTATATGTACCTTATTTTACAAAATTTTTATTAATTTTATTTAAAATAACTTGTTTTTTTTTTGAAATTTGATGTTTTTTCGGGTCCGGGAACAAAATTTAAATTTCGGGTTTCCCACATTCTGGGAATGGAAAAACCCGGGAAATCAGAAACCTTAATGACAAGAAAAGTATAACTCATGCTTTTAATAATGTTGGCAGTACCATTTGAGAAGAGTTTGGCAGGAACGGGATTTCCCTTGGGTATGACTGTAACAAGGGTTACACATAGCCCCCTTTGGGAAAAAAGTAAACTAAATTAGAATTTTTTTTCATTTTTTTTTTTTTTTTGTTTTAAATTTTATTACTACTACTACACCGTTCCGAAACCTTGGAGGAAATTTTGAATACCCCTCTATTTCAGAACAATTTCAAACAATGCTTTTTTTGGGGGATTCCACATGATAATTTGTAATAAATCGATTTTTCTAATTTTCCTTTTTATTATATTTGAATTATTCAAATAACTTTATTTCTAATAATATTCTTCTGGCAAAACATAAGTCAAATATTATGACCCAACTAAAGAACTCGCACAGCCCTAGCAATTAATTCAACAAATCGTTCGCCGAAGCCCAAATCCTATTCTCATCAAGTATCCTAATCACTCCTACGCAGCCCAAAAAGGCAGAAATTTCTCAAACAGGCTAATTAAGCTCACTTTCTTTCCCAGACAACCCCCTGCAAATTAAAAACATGTGAACTGAACCTTAGTTCACCCCCCTTGGCACCTATTAACAGTATCGCTTATCAACTCATCAGGCCTGACTAATATTTGAGCAAAGGGTGGGCGCCAGCGCTTTTGTCCCTTTTTCCCCCAAAAATTCAGTGGGGGGTCCTCCAGAGCATTGGTGATTAGCGCCCCCCCCTTTTAAGGGAAACCCCTCGCACCTAATTTGATATTATTGAAAATTTTTAAATGATAGTGGCAATTTTGGAAAATTCCCCCCCTTTCTACTTTTTTTTTTTTTTTTGTTTTAACTGGAGGTTCCATCATTTGAGAGGGTGTAGGGGGGGAAAAAATGATGATAATACTCAAAGATGATGGTGGAGGTTACGCATTTTAAAGGTAAATATATTAAAGAAGCAGAAGCCTAATATAAAAATCGATATTTTAGGACCCAGACATTACACGTTGGGTTTTTTTGTGGGGGTATGAAAAAAAATCTAATCCCTAAGTGATAAAAGGTTTATACTGATTATGGACTATCACAGTGTTTACAGACAACTTTTTTTTTCAGTTTTTCATTTTAAATAGCATTATTTAAGTATTAATTATGAAGTCTAAAGTACTGATTTTAATGAGTTAATGTACTCGAGTTATGCCTCTAAGTGGAAAACGATTTTTTTCTAAAAAAAATTTTTTTACTATAGAGTAAATTAAATATTGTACGTGCATGAATATTGATCAATTAAAATATCACGTAAGGTAACATATCTAAGAATTATGAATAATTTTCAAAATAAAAAAATTGTATGATAGGAGCTTATATAAAAGATCATTCGTAGGAAATTTCATGAACAAAAATTAGATTTTGAATCGATTACGGATTATTCACAATTAATAGTTCAAAACCTTCATACTGAAAACCCTGGTTATATCTTATTATTACAATTACACAATGGTATGCTAAAAAAGATTAATCAGAAACTGGGAAGGTTTTTGGAAAGGTTTAAAGGGAACAGTTGACGATAAAGTGAGGTTAAACACGTAATTTTTAACCACTTTTTTCAAATGATGAAATCCCTTCGCAACACATCAATACATTAAGTCATTAATCCCCGATAGATTTACAATTATTAGACTCGTCACCAATAGTATTCATATTGTTTCGGAAGTGAGATGTAAAAAACAATAAAGCTCCATTATATTTCGTGTACATCAGCCTCGATACACGATTAATATCCCCGATCTGGATTCGAACACAAGGCTCTTTTTAATCATAGATGGAACACAATTTGATGGCATGCCCTCTCAGCTACCATGACCATACTTACATTGTCTTGTATTTCGATTTATTGCTTTGCTTTATAAGATATATGTGAGTTTAGTATACGATTAGTGATAATATATACATGAGGCGTGCCCGTTTATACCGTGATACCGTTTCGTTTTACTGGAAACACAGTGCAGTGGTAGTTTTGCAGTTCAACACTTGTACACACTTGTCTCTGGCTCATTTACAGAACGGTGGCGCCATTACAATTGTTTGGGGAATGTTTTTACACGTGTTAGTGAGTGTTTAAAATGTTTAAGACAATTGCCAATCCCGCCGACTGACGTACTTTCTGTAATCCATTTTTTGAACGCAAGGTTGAAATTCATCATCAACTTGTAGAGGTGTATGATTAAAATGTAATGACTGATGAAATGGTAAGAAAGTGAATTCGACAATTCAATGATAGGTGTACTAATGTTAATGATGATGCACTAAGTGGGAAACCTTCTGTTGTCAATTATGGTTTGGTTGAAAAGACGAATGAGAAAATTCCTGAAAAAAAAAAACAGTTCTCAATAAGATTGCTTTGTGATGAATTTTAACAAATAGCCATCCAGGAATGCCTTTCTTTACTAGTGGAGTCTTTCTTTAAAGAGAATTTAAACTAGTTCGTTTTTCGGTATGACAAACATCTGAATAATGAGGGTAAGTAGGTGGAAAAATTGTTTCCAGCATGCTTTTTTATGTAAAAATAAATTTTGTTTTGAAAAAAAAATTTATGCTAGTAATTAGCCTTAGTATGCGAGTAGTGCCAAAACGGTACTTAGCTTCCGAACAAGCCTCGTATTTCTTTTTTTGGCAATCATTGTTCCCAAATTGGGATAACAAGCAACCAGGAAGAAGTTTGACAGTGACTGTTTTGTCGACAATCGCATTACAGCGTAAGAGCTCATCGATAAGATCCCCATAACTGAGCCTGACATCACATTTTACCTTCCCTTGAAGCAGCGCTTCTGGAATGCGATATATAGGTACAACTATAATTAATTCTCTATGATTATGCACTTGGAGAACTTCCTATGTCAGTGTCCTTTCCATCTTGTAGAACTAGACGTAAAATTAATTCCTGTCATTACAGATAGTTTAACCACTATTTACATGATTGACAATAAATGATTTTTTTTGCTTCGTATTTTTCGTTGATTTTGCATAAATTCTGTGATACCATAAATAAATAAGCATATATGGTGACATAAGCTGGCCATTACACCGCTTTTTTCCGATGAGTTATTTCTCTGGAATATTGCTGTTTCAGCTGTTCTACATATGTAAAGATCAGTGAGGTTTACCTCTCGTATTTTCCTGATAAATTCTCCCCCTTTCTTTAAGTTGCATTCCCTTCTAATAGCTACAGAATAAGACTTTGCACTTTTTTAAATAAAATGTTACCTCACTAATATAAGCATCTTGCTTCCACTATCCTATAAAGTATGAAGAGCAGCATAGTTCTTTACATTACTCATTTCTGTATATTAATACGATAACAGACTTCTTAGCCTTATAAACTAAGATTATGGGATTAAAAATAGTTTTAATGTCATCCAGCCTCTCCTATATTACCCATACTACTGAGTTGCAAAGAAGAGAAAATAGAGTAATATAGAAATCCAAAAATACTAAAGATTATTAAACGTAATACTAGAAGAATACTAAAAGATACTATAAATTAATTACCAATGTGAACAGTGGCGTAACGAAGCATACTATGCCTCCCCCCGCAAAATCAGGTTTGGGGCCCTAGCCGGATCTTAAAAAGCATATATACTTGGCAACAGTCAGGGTTTGAGCCCCTAGAATGCTAGGATCCCCGAGATGGGGGGGGTTCAGGGGTGTTTCAACACGCCACTGAATACAAAATTCAAGTAAAAAAATATTTTGCATACCGAGGTCATAAAACCGATTATCTAAATAAAATAAATTTTTGAGAAAACAATATAACAGCGTATCAGCACGTCAAACTGGAAACTTCTCGCCATAACAGTATCACACATAAGGAAAAATTTATAAAATATCAAAAATAATAACAATTTTTATTAACTAAGAAAACAAAAAAAAAAAAAAAACCAAAACTAGATGAAAAGAATACATAAATAAAAAGACAGGACCTTTATTTTTATATAATGCAGTTTTAGAAACGAAAATTAATGCAGGAAACTTCCAATTTCTGTAAACCATGAACAAAATAAATGCACTGGACTCAATCAAATAATTTACTTTCGTTGTAGAATTTATTTAAAAATAAAAGCTTAACAAAATGGTTAAAACATTCTAACAAAAATATTCTAGCAATAATTAATTTTACATAATGTCAAAAAATGTTATTAAATGCATATAAAAATGAATAATTTGAATAAAAAAAAAATAGAACAAAAATTAGTTTTAACAAATACTTTGAAACATTAAATTAAATAAACTTCTTAAGAAAGTTAATAATGCAACTTAGTTTAAACTCCAGCCTGTTTGGAATCAATATGTACTGAAATCGCTTAGGGAATTTCCCCGTTCAATATTTATTACTTGTGTTTTCAAAAAATATCAACACACTAACAATGAATATTTATCATTTGCTAGGTAGCATAAATATTTATTAGAATAAATACCCGAAAACCTAATTCGCTAAAATATCTTTAATTTGATATGCATCCTGCATATATTTTGTTTTAAAAAAGTAGAATAATGTCATAGCATATTTATTCGACAATTATCGATTTTTTATCCTTTTTTAATAAATGACGCGGAATTTTATCAAAACGTAACAAAATCGATTCAATTCTTTTCAAAGTAAAAACATTCTAATTTTGTTTTTTAATATATCTCGGGGAACATATTGGTAAAAGTAAAATATAACGATAGTTCGGAAGGAAAGAATAATTTGTATCAAATATTTCGTATTAATAAGTTGGCATCAAACTAAATCGTTTGGTGGTTGTTTCTTTTAATGCATTAGAATAATTTTCCGTACGCTTGAATAACTAATTAAAGAGATGGAATGGTTCAATAGAATAGAAGAATATTTCATTATCCATTTTGGAACTTTTGTGCAACAGATAGCTAAAAATATACATCTAGTTTAATGTTAAAAATATTTTTAATAAGTATTAACACTTTCACGTTTGCGTTGTAATACATTACATTGTAGTGAGTCAAATATATACAAGATGATAATAATTTAAGTTTCAACTTTCAAAATGCTGTAAAAAAGAACCACTGGTCAGAATGACTTCAAATTTAAACTAAATATTCTTGAAGAAGGAAACGGTATGGTATGAGAAAAAGTCCCAACGTATATCAATGGATGGCGCTGTAAGTAGCATAACGAATGTGGATATGGCAACAAGGTGCATTTTGAATCAAATTATGACGTCTTTGGCATGGTTACACTTTAAATCCACTGCATTGTTCAATGTGCATGATCGTTTCGGTTTTTTTAGGGAAAGAATGACTTCCAAGTCATTCAACAGCTGTGGTATTGTTAGTGAAAATTCCATCAACCATGGCAAGTTTGCACCACATTGGATGGAAAATTGTTTTTTAATTGTCCTTGGGCCAAAAAATAGAAAGAAAAGCACCAAAATGAAGACACCAAAAAAATAGCTTTTCTTATGCCATGCAGTTCCCCTCTTCTTCAAATATATTCATCTCAAATTTGAAGTCATTCTGAGCAGGGACTCATTTTTTACAGCACTTTGAAAGTAGAACTTTAATTATAATCACCCTGTATTTTATTTTAAACATTTGAAAATGTTCTTTGAAAATATTTTTTGCTATTAATGTTTTAACAAATGAAACTTTAAAAGAAGAAATGTAAAATTTTTCTTCATTAGGCGTCAATAAGAGAATTTTCCAATTTTTGTCCTTTTATGCACGAGAATTAAAAACTATGCTATTAAAAATGGAACAATACCAGAGAAGCAAAATTAGTTTTACTCAATATCTTTTCTCGTAAAAATATCATGCAAATCTGCATAACTTACATCTTGAGTAAACATTCCAATAAAATTAAGCTTTTTATTTACTGTGAATACATAAAAATACTAATTTGTACATTTTCTTAATATTTCTAAGATGAAATACGTTAAAGTAAGATTATTTTCATTGTCTCTTTTAGTCGTTAATTAAGATCTGTATAGAGATACTTTGCATAGATAGAAAATACAAATTTTCAAATTGTGACTTTTTTTTTAACTTTCCAATAATTAAACCTCAGACCGAATTAAGTTGCTCTTCAGTCCACACAAAGTAAATTTTGTCGCTTTTTCCCTTAAGAATCAATGTTACAACAGAATAATGAATGAGGTAAAAGAATAAATTTTTTATCCAGTATATTGCGATTTATTCCATGGCAGGATAAAACGAGAAAAATTATTTCATACTAAGATACAAGGAAAGTTTTTCTGTAACATTGCTTTTACTTGCATGTAATTATTTATGGTACGAATATAATTTAACCTATTTATCGGTGTTTTATATCTACCGAATTTCAAAATATAAAACAAATTTTCGAAAAATCAGGTTCAGAATATATCATCTTTTGTTACAAAACTGCTTTGCGATTTTCATTAATATGGAGTCATATTTTTGACTAGCATAATCATTAATTAAATAAGGGGGAAAGTAAATATTCGAAAAAACCATTGCGGATGCAAGATTAATAAACATAGCGCTTCCAGAAACTTGGTAGAACGCTTTTAAATAATTAATAAAATTCTGTTGGTGCAGCATTATTATAAGTTCTCCATGAAGCAAAACCTTTTTTTGAAAATAACTTTCATTGAATTGAAACAAAAGGTACATTGAAAATCTTTTATTTTAGTTATATCACATACTCATTCATTAGAATTAAGGTATCCGAATAGGTTGAAAAAGTGCTTTTTAGGTATTTGATTTTGCTTGGGTCATCAGGGAAAACAGAAATTAATTTTTGAGGAAGAAGGACTAATACATAAAACTAGAGAGTTTTTAAGTTCTTTTTATAACATTTTCTTTATCTAACTAATAAAAATATTTTTTTTAATTCGTTTTTTGAAGAATGAACTTTTTATGAGATAATATGTGCCCAAAAAACGGGATATCTTCTGAATAATCCAATCAAATGCAATGAAATTTATAACATATATGCTCTGGGCCCTTCAGAGTGTCACAAACCGCAGATTTTAAGACAGCTACATTTAATCACATTATACAGTCATTTTTAGCTTAGAACATACAGTAATTTTGACGAAAATTCATGACCATCAAATTTAAATATGCTAATATAAAATATTTACTTCTTAGACTATTTTTTATCCGGCGGTTTGTGACACTTCAGAGGGATCAAGAAGTATAACAATGACGTTAAAATTGCATAATGTGCAATTTGTTTTTATTTATCACGTTTTTCTTAACTTAACAAATTTTGCTAAATTTTCCTAAAAATAATTTTTTTTAAAAAAAAAAATGGCGATACATGTTAGTTACTTAATAATGATACCTTTTTAAGCCTATTTATGTTCTTTAAAACAATAAAATTATTTAGAAAAGCAATTTTCGAAAAATTTATCTTCGAACCTAGTCGGATACCTTAAGAAACAAACAACTGATAAAGGACAAGAACGACCCATAACTGCTATATCTCTCATTAAACACTTTCTTAAAACAATACTGGATAACGTCATTTTTTTAAGTTTACACTCCCCGTACGCATACAAAGTACATTGGTCTAAACGAGACACGAATTTGAGACTTTTCGACTGTGGTTTGAGTTTTCATTATAGCTAGTAACAACAGACTCTAAG
This sequence comes from Trichonephila inaurata madagascariensis, assembly GCA_019973955.1. Taxonomy (NCBI): domain Eukaryota; kingdom Metazoa; phylum Arthropoda; class Arachnida; order Araneae; family Nephilidae; genus Trichonephila; species Trichonephila inaurata. The sequence goes on along the minus strand of BMAV01021243.1, from coordinate 12,011 downwards.
TCAGACTTTAAAAATGCCTTATTCTTATTATAAAATACTATATACAATGTGTACTAAAATCATAATATCGGTTTCTTATAAGAAAAAACTGCATAATAAAATTGCAAACGAGATATAATCCATAGGGCATCATTATAAATGATGCTTAAAAGCATATTTATAAATAAACAATAAATATTCTAAAAACTAAAACAGTAACCTAAGAAGACTTAAGCGAACTAAAAATTATTCTTATGTGCAAAAAAAGATAAATCACTCACTGTTTTTATAACTAACGCCATCCGATTGATGGTACCAGATCGAGGCCCACGAAATTCCTTGAAGGAAAAGGAATATATTACGTCTGTGTCATTTTAACTGCAGCTTGTGTACGCAGGTGATAGTACATTTTGGTTCCTATCCATCACAATTTTGATACAGAAAACTTTGGGAGTCTAGAATTTACCACTTCACTCTTCCTACCACCAAATTCTCGAGAGGACTTTTGGCTCACCGAATATTTAAAATTTCTCACGGCAGGCATTATACATTTGCAACGATCCCTGCCTTCTCCGGGATTCAAACCCGTTCCCTCCGTATAGCAGTCAGCTTCAATAACCACTATCCCGTCTGGGTGTCCTATAACCATTCTTTCATCGAACCGGAGGTAAACTGAGAAAAACACTTAATCATTACAATTATGTACAGAATTAGTAACTATCTTTCATGTTGCAATACATCAATCTCTTTTCTACCAAAGTTTCTCAAATTCAAACAGTTGTGGAAAAAAGGATTGCGAATAATTAATTTGAACATGGTTAAGAGAAAGTTTTAATGCCATGCATGTAACATTGCATAAAAATAACCTAGAATTATAGTCAAGTACTCAAATAACTACCTAAAATCGTAAATAAAGATCTAAAAAGGAAAAATAAGAATAAGTGACTCAATAATTATGCATTTCTTTAACCTGAGAAACCTGATCAAAGCATGTAAATATGTTAGCAACGAGTGTAATGTTTTTGATTAAATCAGGCATGGACAAATAGCGGCCCTTGAGGAATTTTTTTTCCGGCCCTCCAAGACAAGTCAGAAGAAAACCTAATAGACAGAAAATCTCTCTATTTTAGTCAACATATGCTTGTGAGAAAAGTATTTTTCTGCATGAAAGTCAACAAGAGTAAATAATAGGTAAGTTGGCTTGCATTAACTAACAAGCGATGATGAGGATTTCAACAAGCAATCTCATTCCCGATTTAAAAAAGATTGTAGAAAAGTGTGAAAGTTGACAAACTGACTCTAAAACAAGTAATATAAAAAATTTTTTAACATCAGTTCCTTCTTTGATAAGAAAAAGAAACTACAGGCGCCATCTGTTGCAGCTAGTTGCAACTACGCCAGAAATAACGCAGAATAAATTTAAAATTAAAAAATAAAATTTATTTAATGATTTAATATTGGAAAAAACTGTATTAACATCAAGTGACATCCACTACAAGTTTTTAAATAAATTATTTGAACTTAATTGAATGAATAGAAATTATTTTATAAACGATTGAAAATTTGAACAAGATATGTAGAGAGAGAAAAAGATAGAGAGTGAACTAACAGTAGGAATTGAATAAAATGTGCATGTAGCTATAAATATGAAATAAATAAATTTTATTAAACTGCCCCTAACGTATTTAACTTATACTGATTGATTTTTAAGGCTCAATATATACCTTTCCTGAAACGCAAAGCCAACTAAAGAATACAATCATTTTTAAAAGGTGCGGTCCCTTAGTATCCACCACTTCCACAATATGGCCCTCGAGCCAAAATAATTGCCCACCCCTGAATTAAATGATAATTTACCATAGATATCTCGAACAAGGTGATCATTACGAATGAATAACCTAAAGCTTTCTAAACTTTCTACACGCTTAACTCTCAAATCTTAAGCGAATCAAAATCAGAACAGACTATCCAATAGAAACCCATCACTCCAACCAGTATTGTTCCAGGAAATTCAACATTAATCAGCTCAGCACATCAGCCTCCATAATGTATTATCCCAGATTTCCACTAACAAGAGAATTAAAGCCTTATCACCTGTTATGTTCTACAATTACTCCATACGAAAATGCATGGAATTTATTTTAATTGTTAATAATGCACCAGCATAAAGGGCTCACTCAGTGATAATAATCTCTGCAAAATGGCGGTATTTAAACTAACGATTAGCCTTAAAAGATTTCATGATCTGGATTAAATATTTATAGGAAGATTTGGGCGAGAGAAAATTGCACAATCCGTAGTCTTCTGGTAATCGTTTCTTATCTAATAGCTCGAATTAGTGGTACCGGAACTGATAAAGGGCATTAGTTCTATTTTGGTACAGAAAATAATAGAGCACTAAATAAGTCAGATATTCCCACCTTGTTTCGTGTAGTGCGTTTACTATTCATTAATGGTGACATTGTATCACATTTATTTCTCTTATTTAAGGTCATTGCACATTACAATTTTGACAATTTGTTGGTGGCATTATTATGTCCCAATTAAATTAACGTTGTATTAGAGCCATTGCGCAATCACGAATGGGATAGTCCAACAACTGTAGACTTAGTTTCAGTCATTGGTTAATTCTATTCACAGTCAAAAAAACTAAACATGAAAGAAAAATTAGGCAGCGATGGATGAATAATAAAGGACGTATAAACACGTTTATGTGTCAAATAATTTTCTATAATAAATGTCTCAATACAGAAATAAAATATTTTAGCGACTATATACCGGAGATTACCAAGTATATTTGGTTTGGTTATTATATGTGAAGATTGCTATGAGTGAAAATCCAGCCAATATTGTACTCAAGAACGCCAAATCATATTTGGGTTTAAAAAAATTTATCAATGTATTAAATAAAATTTAAATAAAACTAAGTATATTATTTTCATTATTTGAAAGAATTTCGTGAAATTGTCGAATCGGCCACTGGTCCCCCAAATTTTTTAAAAATCGCCAATTTGGCACGTTTTTGGTTTGATTTTGGAGTAGCAACCCTACGATTAAAGTTTTGACCCTTTATCGATTTGGCGAGAAAAAACTTGGCGGGATAAGTAGCCAATACAACAGTCCAGCCAGAATTTCATTAAAAATGATGCATTTAAAGGGAATTTTGTACGCAGTTCATATATCAATATCTTAAAATGAAATTTTGATAATTCACATCTGATCTAATAAAATTAAATTTCCAGTAATAGAAGTAGAGTAGAGAGAGATTCGTTATATTTTCTCTTGAGCTTATCTTCTTTAGATAAGAGTAGAATTTTTACAACGATGAATGGACTCTTTAATGTACAAATTATATCTGCCAATATGTCATATGAAATATAATATATAATGATTTAGTATTTTGTTTCTCACTATTGAAGGGTTTACATTTATATTTAAAATTTAAAAATATCCAATAAAAGTAACTCAATTTAAATAAATAAATCAGGGGATATTGGGGCTGAAATTTCATGCAGTGTATTTTTAAAAAAAATGAGGATCTGTTTATCTTAAAAAGATATTTTTAAAAAATAAACCCAGAATTCCACCCCATTTTTTTATAAAATTTAAGCTAAGCTTTATTCGACAGAAAAAATTTAGTAAATTGAAAAAGAAGATGTTATATTATTTTGAATAATTTAACGGGAACAATTTTTTTTTAAAATTTTAAGAAAGTTTTTTACAAAAAAACATAAGATCAAACAAATAAAATTTTAAAAAATTTTTAAAAAAATGAAATAAACAAATATAAAAAAATTAGTAAAAAACGTTTTTACAATAAAAAGATTAGTAAAGAAAACACAATAAAAAAAAATTTTAAAATGTAAATAAAAAGATAATTTTACTAAAAAAAAATTTTACTTTTAAAAAGAAAACTGCAAAAGAAATTGTACAAAAATTTTTCCTTGTTTAAAAAAAATATTTTAAATTTTTTTTTTCGGTTTCTACCCACTTTAAACACAAAGTGTTATCAACATCGCTATAAAACTTTCAAAAATTTAAAAAAGTGTCATTTGATCCCTTTCTTCGATTTCAATACATTACAAAAAAAAAAAGTTTTTAATAAATCTTAATATTTTTCCCAAAAAAATGTGAGATATTTATAATAATCAAAAAAAAATAATATTTATAAATATAATATTTATTAATATAATCAATATAATATTTATTAATTAATCAATATAATATTTATTAATTAATAAAATGTAATTTATATTAATATAATCAAAATAATATTTATTAATTTTAATAATTTGAAATTTTTTTTTAATATTATCAAATATAGTTATTTATTAATGGAACAAACCCCAGAGTTATCATTTGAAATTTTCCCCGAATTTCATTTTGAAAGCCTTTTATCAGCAAAAAATATCTTATGTCCCCCCCTTTTTTGGTTTTTACTAGTTTGAGAGATATCTACACCCCTTCCATCTTTTGGAAAACATTTTTTAATCAAGTCAAAATTAAAAACCCAAAATTTAAAAACTTTTTTTTGGGATAAAAGGGGAAAAAAATAAAAAGTACGAAATTCGTAATTTTAAATAATTATTCAGTCAAAAAATTTTTAAAAAAGTTTTTTTTTCCTTTTAAAAAAAAATAAATAAACTCCACCTCTTCAATAACTGATAAAGGTTTAGATAAAAATAGCCCATAAACAAATAAAAACCCCCAAAAACCCATCCAAAAGCATCTCTTCCTTTCCCCCATTAAAATTACCCCTTTTTTCTAATCCTATTAAAACTCACCCCTAATAAAAAAAAAAGGGTTTATACTTTTTTCACTATCAAAACCCAACCCATCGGTAGCTAATAAAATTATTAGCCTTTTTTTTTTATTCCCCCGCCAGTGAATTAGGCAAACAAACAGAGCGCTTAAAAGAAAGTATTCAGGGAAAATAATGAAAACCCAATTTTTTTTTGGGAAGGAAAAAAATTAATAAAAGGGCCCGCCGAGATTTTTTGCCACTAAAATTATCCCAAAATTCCCCGGGTTTACACAATGTGGAAGGGGGTGTTTTTTTCTTTTCGCAAATTCCCCCTAAACAGGAAAAACAATTTACATTAACATTTTTGACTGTTACTGACTTTTTAATTAAAAAAAGGAAACAAAAAAACGGGTTTCCCTTTTTTCCAAGAGCTCGAAAAAATTTCGCCATTTTTGGTCAGCGGGTCATTCACCCAGGAAAAAAAAGTATGTTTTTTGTTTCGTTCCAGATGCACAAAGTAACTATTTTTAATTTTAAATGATTATTTTTTTAAAATTTTTTAAAATTTTAAATTTAATAATAAATGGAAAAATATTTTTTGCTTTCACAATTAGATTTAAGTAATCATTTTGTTTCATAAAAGCAAGACAATTTTTTCTAAAAAAATTTTCAAAAAAAAAAAAAAAACAGTTTGAATTAAAAACCTTTCCCCAATTTAAAACCCTTTTTTTTACTCTAACAAAAAAAAAGTTCTTTTATCCTGTAAAAAAAACAGCCATGCTTCCAAAAAAAAAAACCCGGGTATAACCCCCAAAAAAAATTTTATCAATAAAACCGGAATTGTGTGGATTATTTTACCCATGTAAATTTTGGGTTTTTAGATAGAAAAAAAATTTTAAAAGGGAAAATATACAGTTACATGAAGAAAAAAACGTGATTCAAAATGAATTCAAAACTTACATTGGACACTCTTGTAATCCCCAACCCGCTTTGTTTTTTCCCGTATCGAAGATACAATTTCGGGTTGGGTTTGTTAAGTAAAAGATATTCAAGTACTAAAATTCTTTAAAAAGGGTTTTACAAAATTTTTTTTTAAATTAAAATCTTATATATTTTTACGCTAGTTTACTTTATAAAATTGCCAATTTATTACGAATTATTTATTTGGTTTAAAAACCGAATATTATGTTTTATTACTCAAAGGGAACCGACCGAACGTTTTATAGATAGATAAAATTTTAGTGACAGTCAAAAATTTAGGGCCCCGGGGGAAGGGCCTAAACACACATTTATTTACTTTTTCTTTATTAAATATTTTTTATCTGTCCCGGAAAACTAAGGAAGTTCTGAAAATAGGTGCTGGAGGGTTGATCTCCCTCCTCTTACCAAAAAAACATTCTTGGGATCTTTTCCCCCTTCAATAAAAAAAACTGTTTTTTCGCAGCCCCACAAGGGCAATTTCTCAAAAGACCTTTTTTGATTCCAAAAACCAACAATTAGCATTCACACTACCCGATAGCTAGGTAATTTTTGGGGCAGCAGCTATCAATGGACTCCCGCACCTGGTCGGCGTCACATGGCTGACCATATACCTAAGAAACCATATTATAAATCAACTTTCCGACTTCTATCAATTCCCTTTCAGGCTAACATCTAAAAAACATCATCATGGTACATTGCGACATATAGCCATCGTTCGATAGCTATGTCGTGGGGTTTCAGCGTAAGTTAGAGGTGTGGGATTCCCGGAATGATGAAACATTCTATAATTCTTAATATGACTTTTATTAAGAATTTAACTTAAATTACTTAGATATCGAGCAAAAATTTATTTTTAAGTGAGAATAAAAACCAAAAAACCGAGTCTTTAAATAACTCCCGATCGCGCAATTAGATCACTTATAAATATAAATATATTATATCTTGCCTAATCTCAATTTTTTAAAAAAATAGCGTTCAGGGAAAATAAAACTTCCTTTTCCCAGTTTTAAAACTTTAATGTCCAAGCTATTTTCAAATCTTTCTCCCAAAAATTGTACAATGGCATATAAACCCCGTTTGGGTTGGCGAGGGGGGGTCTTGATTCTAAGCCGTCGATCAACACTTTATCTTTTCTACACTGAACTTTTTTTAAATTGACATTTTTGCTCACTAAAATTCCTATCCTTTTTTAAAAATTTTTCTTTTTTTTGCATCTATGTTTTGTTTCCCTTTTTGGGTTTGGGTTGGAAAAGTTTGCCATTTCTTTGGGCCCTCAAAAAACATAGAGGTTTTAAGTTTTTAAAAAAGGAAAAAACGCGGGGATGTCACAAAATAAACTATTCGTTTTTGGGAATTTATGCGCTGTTTCAGCCGGTGCATACGGGGAAGCATGAGTTCCTTAAAATTTTTCTTATTTTTATTTATTTTTTTTTTTTAACTCCGGCTGAAACCCCAAAGTATTCCCAAACATCTTGAAATTTGGGGAAAATTTTTTTTTCCCCATAGATTACACTTTAAATAGCCAATGGTCATTACCCTTTCACATGACGAGTATATTCATCAACCACAGTTAAGAGGACACAGTACGATTTAATTGACCAAAATCGGTCAAAAAAAACAAAAACTTATTTTTTTAGCCTAAATTATTTTTCATACACTTTTCTACAACATCACAAAATGTTTAAGCTCTAAACTTAATAAACGCAAAGTTATGATAGCTTTTACGTTCGTTTTTTTTCCCTCCCCCGGGGGAAATCAAAACTTTAAACTTACTTATCCGGGAAAAACAAAATAACCAGTTGGTCTTCATTTAAAATGCTATGGCTTTTTCTATCGTGCCTAATGTTTTAAATTTTTTTTACCATTAATTTTAAGTAAAAAGTTGGTATGCATTTTAAGTCAAAGCAATACTTTTTTTTTTAAAAAATGAACTAAAATTTTGGTTTTAAGGAATTTTCAAAAACATTCATAAAAGAGGTATTGTACGAATACCAATAATGTTACCCAAAAACCCCTACCAACATTAGTTCATAATTTGTGTGACATACTTGTAAATCAAATATCATATGTAGGGTAGGGTAATTTTAAATCATTAAAAATTTTTAAGTTTTTTGTTAAAAATTAAAGGGCATTTTTTATAAAATTTTGAAAAAATTGACATATTCCAGGGGAGGCAATCAAAAAATTTTAAAATCCTAAATTAAAATTTTTTGTTAAATCTACTATGTCCCTTAACTGGTTAAAAAAAATACGTAATTGAAAAAGTTCCTGAAAAAGGTAAAGATGGAAAAGAAAAGTCCATGGACTGTTACCGAAGCTTATGCATTTATCATGTGCTATGATGCCACAAAAATTTAGACCTTTAAAATAATTTTTTTTTAATTTGGCTTTGTCATTTGAAATGAAAAAATCTCAGATTTTGAATAATTTGTACATCGTAAGGTACTATTTATTACAAAGAAATAAATTTCCTTCTTTTAAAAAAAATTTTTAACCATGATTGCTGCGTTCTATAAAAGATTCATGAGAGAAAATCTAGCAACATTATCAAAACAAACTCATAAAATTAAAAGTTAAATCATAAACTAACCAAAAAAGAATTTTTTGAAAATCATCATTTGTTAACAATTTATTCAAGAGCAAAAAAAATGAAAACTGATTTTTTTTATTCTGAATGTAAACCAAATAAATCCTCTGAAATTTAGGATTTCTATGAATTACAGCATTGTGTTGAACCCTTTATTACATAACTTAGCGCATAAAATATTGTTATGTCTTCCAGTCTATTTCGTGACCTCGTTACAATGTATATTTTGCAAATATATTCCCAGTCTTTTTTTATGATCCCTTAAAGTCTCTTTCCCCGTTTTAGTTGCTACGGCCAATATTTTCACGGGAACACTTTTTTTTTAGTTTAAACCAAATTTTAAATATATATATATAAAATAATATGTTTGCGTTAGAAAGCATAAAATGATTCACAAAAATTTTCAGTCTTAATATCTGAAAAACACCCACCGTTTTTCAAAAAATTTAAATAGTTATCGTTATTGAAGTTTTTTTTTTAAAAAAATTGAAATTTATTTAATCGTTAGCAACTGGAACCTAAACATTTTTTTAATAAAAAAATTTATTAAAGGAAAAAAATTTATTTTTCTAATTTTTTTTACTAAAACCCCTTGTATTTTAAATAAAAATTTAAATTATTTTATTTATTTATTTATTTTATTTTTATTCCAAAAAAAAAAACAGATAAAAAAAACGACATTTTTAAAAAAATATTCGTAATTTTCAGAAAAATACAAATGGTTTTAAAATATTTAACCAATTTTTTTAAGCTATTATCTTTACGTTAAATCGATATTTTAAAAAAGGAAGTTTTAAAAAAAAGAAAATATCTAACAGAAAAATTAAAAAAAAACCCATCATCCCCTTTTCGATAATATTTTCTGTCACTATTTTTTTTAAATTTCCAAAGAAGCAATACAACAAAAAACCCGGGGATCAATTTCTTCCTATTTAATCCTAATTTGAATCTGTTGCAGATTGGCGAAAGTTTGGGTTTTTTTTGTCCAGTTTTAAAAACTCTTTTTTCTATAACATAAAAAATTAAAAAACCGGTTTAATTAAGTTCTACTTTATACAAACAACCCCCAGAACGAACTTTGTTTCTCTCCTAAAAGATCGTCCACCATAAACCCGAGGGACATGGGTCAACTGGGTCGGGTCAGGCCCTCATCTTGTTCTCGAAACGCCCCCAGTTAGATCGTAATATAGAATAATTTTAACCACCCTTCCCCATTTATTTGAACGGTATTTGACAACGATGCTGTAAAATGTCAACTTTGGGGATCGTGGTTTTGGGCCTGTTTTGAATAGGGAAAATGGCTTAAAATTTTTAGACGCCCCCAAAAACCCAAACGGCAAGACTGTAGAGTGTTTTTTTCCCCCCTACGATGAAATTGATTTTTTATCAGAGGTGAGGGTTCTCTTCGTGGTCGAGCTGCCCATGCTATTTGCAGACTTTGATAGCATTTGTTTGAATCCTTAAATATCTAGTTACTATATGGGGTTTTTTTTAAATTTTTCCTCAAATCTATTTTATGATTCCAAGGTTCCCGGATGAACCTTTGATATTTTTCTTTTACAAGTAGTGGAAAAATCAAATGGTGCCGAAGGTACCCAAAACCTAAAAACGAAAAAATAAAGCAGTGTTTCCCGTGGGTTTGGGTTTTGTTTGGAAATTAGACGTTAAAAATGGGATTGGGAGAAAATGGAATTTCGAAAAGTGAGGGCAAGTATGTTTTTCTTTAGCCACCGGGGATATTTTCACCCCTTTTTAAAAGGTTTTAAAGTAGTTGGTTTGGTGATTGAAAAATGCGCGGTTACAATCAATTGTGGAAAGAAGGGCTTTTAACTGGATGGGAGGAACTTACTTTGACATTATCAGCATCGGAGGGAAAGGGTTTTTGGAAAGTTGGGGGAAATTTCGGGAAACCCGTTAAAGTAACCCTTAAAATCCTCCAAACAACAAAAATGAAGAAAAACAGATGGAAAAACTAAGTCTTATTTAAAAATTTTTTTTTTGTGTTTTTTTTCATAAATTCCCCAAATGGCGTTCTTTTAAATCCCCATTTAAGTCAAAAAAAAATAGTGAAATTTTAAATTATTTTTAAAAAAAGCGGGGCCCCTTTAAATTTTATCAAAACAATATAAAAAAACCCCCTTTTAAAAAAGGGGAATCCATTTTTTTCAGGGTGCAATTACACTGGTGAAAATATAAGGCTGCTCAGATAATGCTTTAAAAAACAAAGCTATACCCCCTGATTTTTGACGCAAATCAGGAAATGGATGGGCCCCATTTTAAACTTTCCCTCCGCTGAAAAAAAAAAAAACAAAAAATAATTTGTAATTGAAAAAACCTTTAACCTTCCCAAATTTTAGATAAAAACTTTCTAATATTTAATGTACTTTGGAAAAATCCCTTAAAAAACTTTATTCTCTAAGCGAAAACTCATTATCGTTTTCAAAAGTCGGGTTTTTTAAGTCACCTGGAGTTAAAGTTATAGTTTTTATTTGGTGCGCTAGATTTTGGGAAAACAGTAAATACATAATGGGTTAAAAAAAAAAGGGCCCCGAAAAGGTTTTTAAATTATATTTTAACTTTTTGTTGAGATTTTTTTTTTTTAAAAAAACTGTCCCGTTGCTTAAGATACTTTTGAAATGCGATAAAAATTACGGGGAAAACAATTATTCTTCCGGGGAAAAAGAAAAAAGGAAAAATTTTAAAAAAATAAAAAGGTTGTTCTTTAAAAGGGTAGTTTTTAGGGGAAAATATTTGGGGTTAAGTCAGGTTATTTTTTTGGATTCATTTGTTTATGGTTTTAACACACTGAAAAAATAAAATTTTCGAATAAATAGAAATGCTTATCAGGCTTAATTTTTTTATCTTTAAAAAAAAATTAAAATTAATGAAATTCGATGAATAAAACAAACGGGTTTTTAGTTCACCTTGATTACGTTTGGTGGGAAATTTATCAAACTTAATAGGAAAAAAAATCATTCCCCCAATAATAAATTATATAACATATTATTTCATCATATGTAAATCAAGATGGATTATTTTATATTTTAACTTAAATAAGTCAGGTATATAAGAAAAAAACTTTTAATTCCAGCTTACAACATCTAACTTTTGCAGTTTTTTTTGTCGATCTTTTGGGGGAAAATTAAAAAGATGCTTTTAAATAAATATCAACGATTATTTATTTCAAATAAATGGAACATACAATGACCTCACAGGCTTCCTGGGCCCCGGGGTAAAAGGGGAGGACCCCCTTTCTGTTAAACGGAAAGTGTTTTCAAAAATTTTGGGATTTGAAACTTCATTATGTTACATTTCCAAAAAAAGCACAAATCGTAAAATAAAAACCCTCATACTAAATGAGTAATGATGGGGTTGGGGATAGATCTTGATAGATCTCAACCTACGGCCCGCCGGCGACATGGCCCATTGGGCCTTTTTGGTGGCCCTTGCGCCCGTTGCACTAACAAATTCAATTATTTAAGAACGGGGATCAAGTAATAAATATATCTATCAATCCAAATCAGATATATCAATTTTTATCAATATCATATTGGCACGAATGGCGAGATAACTTTTTCTTTTGTAACTGTAACGGTTAGGGTTTAAAAATTAAATTGGGTACCGACCATTTTTTGAATGAAACTAATTTTTTAAATTTAACCTCATTTCTGCCAAACGAAAAAAATTTAATGAAAAAAAATGGAAAACGTTAAAAATTTA
>BMAV01021242.1:0-14216 GCA_019973955.1 Trichonephila inaurata madagascariensis | reverse complement strand
TCGATGAAAGAATCTTTTTTGGAGAAGTCAAAAAAAAGTTATATGATTGCTTGCTTTTCCCCATTTTTTGGATGGGGCCCCAGGCACTACACTGCTGTGTCGTGCGTCTTGGTGCACGCGGAACGATGACAAAGTTAAAAGAAGAGTGCTTTCCCTTAAATAAAATATAGTTTTAAAAAAATTGTTTATGCCACACATAAAAGTATAACTTCAAAATTTGTAATTTATTTCGGGAATTGTTTGAAAAAAAATTAATGGGATATTAGTATTTCATATAAAATTATTCACATATTGGGGGAAAGTGGGCGGTGCTACCGCAACGAAGCCCCAGCATCCCTCCCAGGTGGCTGCGAAGGGAAGCACAGCCCAATGACCCCCGACGGGGGACAGGGGAGAAAGAGATATTAGAACACACGAGAGAAATAAGAGATTGAGAACGGAAAAGAGGCAGGCGCACATCGGCATAGCAGTAATGACTCTTTTAAAAACATAATAAAAACCAATTGGGAAATGCGCGCATTTAAATTTTTTCTTTTAATTGTTTAAATTTTTATTCTTATTTTATTTATTCTTATTTTAAAATAAACAGATTTTTCTGGAAAACCGTTTGGATTTCACCCCAGAAACCCAAAACATGTTTACTATAAAGAAAATTTTTTTTTTGCAAATATCTAATCATATTTGTAATTAACTTATTCAAAGAAGAAACAATAGGTTTATGGTAGCTGAAATAGTTTTAAATAATTTAAATTCAAAATTTTTTAAAAAACAACTCCTCAATTTGTTGTACTTGTCTGCTTTCGTTTGGGTCATTTTGAAAAAATTAAATTGATTTTAATTTTAAAAACCTTTAAAAGGGTTTTGATTTTTTTTAAAAGTCTCAATAGGCAATATTAAATTATAGGCAATTTTTCAGAAGGTTGATCCTTTTCACACAATTGTGGCAATTATATTCTTGTAATGTTCGATTAATTCTACCTTTTATTTTGAAAAATATAAATAGTAACCAATTAGAATTATTTTTTCCCTTTTTTTCTCTACACGCAGCACAAATTTCTCCGATTTTCTGACTCATTAAAAACCAAAAAAAGGCCGTCGTATTTTACGATTATTAAAATTTACAACCCGAACGAACAAGGCGGTTTTTTTAAAATGCATATCATTCAAGTTCACTCGGCAAAAGCCCTAAAAAGTTTCCTTAAAAAGAAGAAAAACATAAAAAAGCGGTGTAGATTGTATAAATACGATTGCTAACTCCTTTTGGAATACTATTTTTTAAATGTATTCCCCCTTTTTCCCTTCATAAATATAGTTCGTTAAACTATTTTTTATTCCTTAGGTGAAACATGCTTTTAAAAATATTCTTCTACGAAATTTTTTATTCTTCGTGGTATGATTTAAACATCATACAAATTGAAAAAAATTCTTTTGAAATATCAAGGATAAATTCTTAAATACAACTAATAGCAAAATATTTAGCATTTTTCGTTGGGGGGTTGCAGTAAAAGATCCGTTAAATACAGCTTTCTTTTTCAAAGAATATATAGATATGTTACGCCTTCCAGTAGCTTTTCGCAGATTTGCCCTCTTGCCTGGCCGCTATTTTCATCAATATCGACACTTGACTAGAGAATTGTAAGAGCAAGGATGTAGAAGCTTGGCTGTATAGTATAAACAATAACAAAGATATACGTTAGAAAGAAAGAGTTCACACTCCTCCTATTTTGGATAGAATAATGGGTGTTTTCTTCATGCTTATCTCAATCAAAATTTCCCTAGAAATATTGCATTTTTTATCAGTTTCATAAAACATGATTTTTTGAAGAATATTTACAAAAGAAATAACTACTGAAACCTATGGACATACATCACTGCACACTTAAAATTTATATTTAAATCCTTATTTCTTTGAAAATAGAATATCATGTATCATGACACATAGAATTATTCCACAATAAAAGGAATTGATATAGGTACATAGGTTTTTTCTCACTTAGGTAAATTTGTTAAAATATTTTTCCAATACGAATTAAATTAATTGTGTACTTTCAGATTCAAATTATCAATTATTTCTATTTTCAAGAAACATTTTACCGCGTAATATCCGGCGTAAAACGCGCACCTATACTTTTCAAACTGATAACTTTTTAATTTTTAGGTATATTCAGCGTATAGCATTACCCCTCTATTTTACAGAAAGAGCCTGAAATTATACTTGCACAATACTCTTACTTATGTTATGAGGGCAACATTTATTCCAAGCGAGGTAATAATTCCAAATCTAGAAAAATAGCATATTTCTAGAACAGCTTAATAATAAAGTTCACACGACATACCATTCCTTTTAAATAAACAGTATTTCGATATAGGTAGGGAGTCTATACTTATCTCTTTTTTTTTATTTATTTTTTTTTTTTTTTTTTTATTTTTATTTTCAAAGCTCTCAAAAGCCTTTTTATATTATTCAGTATAGCGCTCACGTAAATTTTGGGAAAACATTTTTTTTTGTAATTTAAAGTGCGTTATAAACTGGACTTAACTTGGTATTTTAAATTCTATTTGATGGGAATGGCATAAGAACTGCACCAAATCCTGTAGAGAAATACTGTTACAAAAGAAATCAGCGTAAATTCACGAACAATATACCTGGATAGATTTCACTTTCAGGTCATCCTTTACATAAAACAAAACAAGAAGAATAAATTCCTTAAGGTTTTTTTTTTTTTTTTAGGTTTAAACTAAAGGAATAAACGATAGATTTATTCTTATTTTTTACATCTTCAGGTGAGACTAAAGAGCCTCTTTTTGTACTTAATAATTCTTTTTTTAAAAAAAGTTGTTTCTAATTAGTAAGACCCTTGAATATAAGAGAACAAAATGGAATGTAGCAGTTAGACATAACCTGAATGGAATAAGTAGCAAATGTTGCGATCTTTCAAAGAGATTTAATTTCCATTTCCAATTTACAGTAAAAGAAATAAATGCTTATAAATAGGAGTTGTATTTCGTATACATGTACCATTAAAGAGCTTGAGAACTTCTTTCTTCACAAAGATAGCTAAGCTATATTTCGGAAAAATATAGATTAAGTCCGATTCTTAGGATTCTACCTTTAACAAGTTTTGTGTAGAATAACAACAGTCTTATCATGAAAGCGATGGAAATGGGCATATTTTTGCTTAGGGAACATTTGGGAAGAGTATGTGAATTTTTAAAGGGGACAGCTAGGTACTCATGTTATCCACTTTCAGATAAACTTTGAAAAACTATCGCTGGAACAATAGAGAGAAATAAAAAAGAAATTTCAAAATTTTGAATTTAAAATAGAAAAGTTAATCCTATATATTTAGTTTTAAATGGCATATTTGTAGCTAGATAAAAGTTTTATTTCTATTTTTTTTTAAACAGAGTAAATTAACTGAGGAGTGGGGATTAAGTAAGCCTGATTTATAAAGTCACGTTGAAATATAAATATAATTATTTCTGCATATTTAGCTGATACTATTTTAGTATAAGTTCCAACTAGTCCTAGCAATAACTTGGCATATTATATGTTCTATTTTCTCTGTATGTATCAATTAAATCCATCCCTGATATAAAAGATGTATTTTTTGTGGAATTTAAATATTTATCGACAGATAATTTCCAAAGAATAAAGGGACTAATTTTAGCATAGATTAATATATTTTTAATTTTCAAAGTTCTCACTCATAATTTATAGAATGTCTACTTATTTCGTAGAATTACACTAGAGTAAAATTGTAATATTATTTATTACACTCTGTAAATTTGACAAGACAGTTATTTCCACGAGAATGCCTCAGGATTCTATGGGGAAATATAACTCAAATTACACACTTTAGCGGTATCATATACACTTCAATAAAGAATGCCGCATAACATTTCGCTGCCTCATCAGATCCATAAAATTGGTCAGTTATTCGTATTTTTCAAAATTGAAGTTACAAACAATGTTTCCGGACATATTTGTTCAGGCGGGCGGAAAAATGAGATTTCCCTTTAGAGAAATAGTTCAGACCCCCTTTTCAGTTTCATCCACATTGCGGATTCTATAAGGTACGGATGAAGTAATATATTTGTAGAGTAGCCTCTTTATGTGTATGGGCAGCTAAGGCAGTGGGTGCATAAAAGTATACCCCACAGAGCCTGCATCATGGAGGGACCCAGGATTCAAGAGGGGGCCCATAGCCTGGCATTATGGTTTGCAATGCCACTTTATAAGATCCAAGCAGGCTCCAGTATCCCAGCTTTAGAGGAGTCAAGCTGAAGGGCGTAATCTCCGTTACGCCACTAGAACAAAACACTAATCTACTTCAAGAGCCAGTTTCTTCCCTTTTAGCTTTCTTAAAATTAAAAGGAATTTTCAAATAAAGATGTGTTTAAAAGAGTCAGGAACTTCACGGATGGTTTGGGTTTTGCATTTTGAGACTGTGCAGTATCAATCGATTATAAAAGAAATTCACTTTAATATATATTTATCAATATATTTCCTAAGCAATATATATTTTATACACAGAGGTGTATCTTTTACTTTAACAGAACATCATTGGAAAAATTCAGACGGGTAAAATTTTCCTTCATTGCTCAAATATTTCACTTAGAGTTTAAAGATATTCTGGAAATAAAAAGAAATAATTATAAAACTGAGAATTATATAATGTTCACAGAATATCCAGGAACTGCATGTTATTAAAATGATATAACACTGTTTTATTTCATTGCAACCAAAATATTTTACATTATTATCATTTGCTCTTATTGGGATGCGTAACAAAAGAGTTTTAAAAGGCTTGCCTTGTATCTTTTACTTAGCCTTTATCTCTTTGGCACCAGAGATTCTAGGGTCCATATTTCTACTTTCCCAAAAATTCTAAAGGAAGCCGTATGGAAGCTATACTACTTAAAGCAAACATTTATTACAAGCATCACACCTGCTTGGCAAGCTTCACGCACTATAGGCAGAAACAGCCCAGATAGAATTTTAGCCATGGCAGAGAGAAACATTTCTATCAAAAGATTTTCAAGAGCATTTTTTTTTAAGGTCACATTTTAATTTTTCAACTGTTCAGAGTATTTCAAAGGCAGTTGGTTTATTCTTGGGAGATCAAGAGGTTCAGATACCAAGAGTATGCTCGTATATCGTTCTCTGTTTGCAAAGATTTTTCTAGTATATTTCTTCAAAGACCGAAATTTTATCAAGTTCAACTTCGAAAATTTTTTTATGAAGGCATTTTACTGTCTATCTGTAGTTGAATAGGGGCAATTTAAATATATGCATTGTGCTGAAGAGATGCTTTAGTAATTAATAATGAATTGTGTACGTATCTTGAATGATGCTTTTAGAATCTTTAAAGTTGTCCATTGAATTTATTTTTATTCTTGTAGAGGCACATTTTTTTCTGAGTCTTTTACTTCCATTACGAAAAGAAAAAGTCCGAAAAGTCGAGCTCAATACAAATTTTAGCTACCAAAGAGTCAAAGCTTCTTTCTTTAGATTAGATAGCTCCCTATCTCTTATCGCCTTGGTAGCAAATGAGATTTATCTACAAAACTAAAATGCACACTTTAAAATCTTTTAAGAGCTAACTTTTACAATGGAAAGGAATTTGCTTATATCGTTTTTTGCTTTTTGGTTTATTAAAATTATTTATTTATTTTTGTTTTAAGAACCTCTTAAGTTTGGAACTACCATAACCAGCGGTAGAAAGTGGATGGAATTAAATTAGAGTTTCAGAAAGTTACAGGAAATTCAGCCGAAAGAGGTACATTTTTTACGTTTTCTACTTTCAAAATCGTTTGAGTAGAGAGAATGCAGAGGTTACTGAATAAGTTACTTAGTTTTCTTTTCACATTATAAAGTTATATTATATTTGGAAAAGAATCATTGTATACATTAATGCATTATTTAGCAATATTCTATACTTGGACCTTTATTTATTTTTCATATTTAATACAAGAATATTTTTTTCCACGCACACATCTATAAGACACTGCAGATTTAAATTTCTGACAATAAGTAGATATAAAAGTACATTTTTGCGTCATCAATTTGCAGTTTCAATCAAATTTAACGATGTAAAAATGCTAGAAGAAACATTTATTTTTAAAAGATTAAATTTCTTACCAAAATTTGAAGAGTATAAACACTTAACACATTTCTTAATACATATTTTAATTTGGCGAGTACTTAGAAATTCATGATATATATTTACTTCTCAGATTTACCCAATTATTTTCAAAATAAAAAGAAAATATAAGCCCTCTTAATCAGTCCGATTATAAATATCATTGAATCATAATGAACTACATACTTAGTACATCAAAAATGCTTACAAAATTAAAATACATGAATTAAAATGCACGCAAAATGTATTTATTTCATAAGGAAACAAAGCTGATAATATTTTTAGTAAAATTAAATTTCCATCGCTTTCATTCAGGTCGAGGTTTGACAAGATTATTAAAAATACAGGCTCTCCATTTCCCAGTATTACTATTATTGTTAGTATATGAATATATATTTAGAATCTTATATATATATCTATTGAGTGAATGACTAGTAACATCCGCAATATTCTGTAACATGGGGCTTTTTAGTAGTAGGCCTCGTTATTTTGGAATCATGGCAAGTGAGCGAGGACACCTGAATAGCACTTCCCTGTCTAACTTCACACCACCACAACCAATGGGAGGGATGTTTGGGCCTTGACATATTTAGCGATGCATCGGCCTTCCTAAATTATTATTTTGTAGTATATTTTTATCTGACACCATATATATATATTTTTACGTTCTCCCACAAGCTTCAATTTATTTACTTTTATATATTTACTCAGCAATGCATAAAACCATAGTTGCTGTTGTTGCTACTAATGCCAACTGATCGGAAAGGCCAGATCAAGGCCATGGAATTCATCATGGTAAAGGCTAAAAGCGACACCTGAGGTTATAAAGTAGTTTGGGGCACCATACGGGTGTCAGGAACAGTTTAGCTCAGTTTTCACCTCAATTTTTGAAGGAAGGATACCCTGGGGGTAGTCGGGGCCTCCCCACCTCTCCCCCCCTTCACCAATCTCACGAGGAGGACTTGCGGCTCGACGGCGATTTAAAGAGTATCCCCATACCACGAGGCACCATACATTTACAAACATCCCATGTCTTCTCCGGGATTCAGACCAGGCCTAACTGGCGCAGAGTTAGCGTCGCTAACCACTATGCCCCTGGATGGGCGACAGGTATAGTAGTATATCCATCTGTAGATGAGCAGCTTTTAGAGATATTTTGTTTCAACAATTATAATCAGTTTAAATTAAATTATTTAAATTTATATAGGAAATAACAAATATTTAACTCTGACACTCACTATAATCATAATTTTCTATTTTTTTTAATAAAAAATTAAAAAAGCCAGAATGAATTTTTTTTTTTTCAAAACATAAAATTATTACGTATGGATGTCATTTTTCTTTCATATCGTTGGTCTTCAATTTGCAACTTGGCATTTCATACCACCCATTTTTTCCAGAGAATCCATGAACTATCACGTGTTTTAACTCAAGTAGTTTCACTCTCAGAAAGGCAAGGAAAGAAAAAGAAACGCTTCCAGTAGTTTTCCACTACGCTGCAGAAATATTCAAAGGCAAGGATACTACTGTTATACTTTTTCACGGCTGGGCAATCGACATTGCAACTTATCTTCAAAAGAGGCTAAGTAAGCATAAAACAAATTCTTATTTATTTTTATCAGATCTCCTGCTTTATGCCAAGTATAACCAAAAGAAGTGGCGACTAGAAAATTTGTAACGATTTTTTCGAATGAATCAGCCATTTGACAGCTGGATGCAATCAAGTTGTTTATATTGAATTTCAGGTAGAAGCGCGCGAATAAGTCTCAGTCTCAGCTATTTTGTCTGATGCTGGAGCTTAAATGTTTATGGGTTGAAAGAAGGAAGGGGGGAGGGGATCTATTCGTTTGGGCATAGTTTTCAAGTGAATTATGAGATTATAAAAAAGAAGACATTACAAATTCCAAAACATGAGTTTCTCTTTCAGGGTTTTATATATTAACGGTTTCGAGTGCTTCTATTTTATAATTTAAAAGTGGCATTTTACTTACGGTTCAAGGGCAAAGTAGGGACTTATACTGTAAAACTCCTGCAGAATTTCACATCAGTATAATTTTTGCCTTGCGATGGGAAATTAAATGCTTGTATATCAGCTACTTTATCATCTCTCCTTTTCCCTTTAATTTGTACATTTTATTCATTAGTAAAAGAGATCCAGATATCATTCAGATATCCATCCAGATATCCCATTTTCCTGGCATCATATTGAAGTATGTAACAAAAGGTACAAAGATGCACACATTTTTAACAACCATGGATTAAAGCGGAAGATGGAAAAATTATTTTTTAAATTTTACGCTGTTGTATCGTTAGAGCAGAAATTTCATTGGAGGTGTCTAGATCTTTCACCTTAGTTTTCCTGACCCAGTATCCAGAGTGCAATGTGTGCAGACTCACTTGAGATTCTATTTCAAATTCAATAGATTTCATTAATTTCCTAATATTCCCAATCTTTTTGGGAATCTTTTAAACAGTAGAATTTTCTACAGCTAAGATCATGCAGGAAGCTATTTAAGCAAAATAGGTATTAATTAAGTAGCCATGTAATTTCCTAATGCATGATTCCCAAAGTCTAAATTTCTTATATTTTATTTCACTTTCATTTTATGTACAATTTTCTTAACCCTTTTTAGATTGAAAGAGGAGGAGATTCCACAGGGAGGGATCTCTTATAAAAGAAATGGGATTAAAAAGAATTTTAAATTATTTTTGCTTTTCCTAAAATTTAAGTTGCATACCTGCATATTTTTTAAAAAGAATTTCCTTCGTTTCATATAGTAGCCATATCTATTGCAGATATCAAATTTGCAGGAAAATGTGAAGTGCAAGCAAAAATGCTTAAAGGGCCTCTTATTTTGCAACAAATAAAGAGGCATTACTTATATACACATAGTAATAACAATGGAAATAAATTGCATATTTGTATTGTATGTATATATATATATCAGTGGCGTAACAGACATTTTGGGACCCTGCAGTATCAGGTTTTGGGCCCCCAAGAGTTGGATTTTACAGAGGTAGGTATTCGTCGAGTTAAGGCAGGGGCTTTGCCCCACCCCCACCTGCGATGCGGGTGTGTACGTTACGCCACTTGTATATGTATATAAATTCCTTATTATATATATATATATATATATATATATTCCTTTTCAGTTATTTTATTTTCGGTACGTTAAGCTTTTTTAGTAAGAAGTTGGAAAACCATTCCTTCATCTCAGTTTCCCTGTCAAGTCCAGCAACATAGAAGGTAGTCATCATTTTTGAACCACGATCGATTAAGTGGCGGGAGTTTGGCATCATTATTCGCATCACTGGCTATTCTTAAGGATACCTCACAGATTCCTAGTTAGTCATCGCAGGACTCGAGCGCGACTAGAACAGTCTTAACCAAAGTTTGCTAATTCAGGTACCGCCAGAAATATTTCTTAAAAAGTTTCTAAATGGAAGTATTTCTAAAAATTATATCAGATATTTGTCATGAATTCGGGCATTCTGTATTTTTGAAGTACCTAAATGTAAGGATTTGATAGATAGTAGTATAAAATAATATCGTAGTATAAGTTAGTTATAGTAAATTCCTTAATTTCATTTCATGAGTCAAAGGGGAGAGAAAATTTGGAGGAAAAGGAAATAAGATAAGTTTATGGAAACGCTTCTTTTTCACAAAACAATGCTAAAATGCAAGCATATAAACATTAATTTTCTATACTTTAAGTGCAAGGAATTTTTGAAAGAAATATTTAAAACGTTCACTTAGTTAAGATTGGAATCGATTTTAAATTCTTATGTAATATCTAGTTGCAATACTGAGTGCCTATTTTTTTACTATCATTATTTCAAAAGTATTTTTTGTAAACTTATGTAAAATAATTCGATTTCAGAGAGAGAGGCTTTTTTTTTTTTTTTTTTTTGCTTAATAAGGAAGACGCGCACAAAGACAACAACTGAAGAGATTCAAGAATGGAATTATAATTTAAAAGAAAGGGGTTATTTTTACTGTTAGATTAGTAAGATACTCTATGCATGGGTGATACGCTGACCCAATAAATTTTATGGCATGTATAGCTGATGTGATCGAGAATTAGTTGGCTATTTCCAACATTTTGTTCCTTACCTTTTGCCAAACACTTTTAGTCATGTATTTGATCACAATTAAGCTTCTAGAGTAGAGAACTATTTCGTTAACTCACGTATTCCTCTAAATCGATATCATTTTTTTGTACTCCTTGTACATTAAGGTATACATATTTTACAGCGCCGATAATAAAATTTAAAAGAATAGAGTGATAAAGTTTGCTTTTTGATCTATTCATCCATTGTATATTAACCCGAGGCTAAGGTATTTATTGATGTTGCACCTGCGGTACAGCGACGATTTCTTCATTTTTAATCACGATCAAGGGCCAAGGGACTGCACCTAAAAGAGTGCACCACCTCTTCTATCTTCCACACCATCAACGCGTAAAGGGAAGGCGCTGAGATCTATAGATTTCTAGAGATATTAACCTAGATACAAATCCAGGGGATGCTTGAGCCGATTTGAATCAAGACTACAATCCATGAAACTCGACTTGCCTTCGACGCCATGACCCACTCGGCTAAGTCAACTTTTCATTTAAGTGGCTTCAAAGTAGCTGCAATGGTAGGAGCAATGCAAAGGTATAAAAGGGTGGATTTATAGAGCTTTTGTATAGATAAAGTAATCAGTTAATAAGTAAAAGAAAATTATAGAATAATTCTCATTTACAAAAAGTAGAAATAAATTTTTGGAACATCTACTTACATAATTAAAAGAAGAACTTACGAATTTTTTATCTTTTTACCCAATTTTACTTAAGGGGAATCTTTTTGCCAAGTTTTTATATTTTAATAGTAATTTAAAATGACACACAGAAATTACTTACTAATGTCGAAACAACTTTAAAAGCTGCTTTCACCGGAATTAGAAGGGGGAGAGAAAAAAAATGGATTGACATTCAATTAAAGTAGATTTTAATTTCTGCATGGTTTTCATTCAAAACATGAAAGAAAAAATAGATATTTGAAATCAGAGTACGTCCATGCATATAAGAAGCGGAATTTCTTCAGCAAAGATAGAAACTCAGTTTTGGATAAAATAACATGGCTACTCTCTTTTGGGTCACTATTTTTTTTTTTTCAAATTGATTCCAAAGTAGTGTAGAGCATACCTGCTTCTTTTCCGTTTCTGAAGTTAAAGATATACGTACTTAGTATATCATATCTACCGGGCGTCAAAGAAAG
Organism: Trichonephila inaurata madagascariensis; assembly: GCA_019973955.1. Classification (NCBI taxonomy): domain Eukaryota; kingdom Metazoa; phylum Arthropoda; class Arachnida; order Araneae; family Nephilidae; genus Trichonephila; species Trichonephila inaurata. The sequence goes on along the minus strand of BMAV01021242.1, from coordinate 2,808 downwards.
GCAAACTTGGGAATGGCAGACTCAACAAGAGCCACTTCGGATCAGGATTAGATTTAGTATTTTATTTTTTCTCTGGGATTTAGGGAAATGCATTCATAACAGAAGCTCTGCTCTATATAATAGAAGCAGTCGGCAAATAATATATTAAAAGGTGCAAACGATTTGCAGTTCTTGGGAAATATCTCCTTTTAATGAAGTTGATTGCAAAGAAATGGCTGCATTTCTTTAGATATCATTACAGAATTTAAAAGTATTATCAAATTTTGAACAAGAGTTTGAATTAATCCGATATAGAGTAGGACATAAAAAGCTGCACATTTTAGTTATTTTAACTTGGTACCTACTTTTTTTTTTTTTTTGGGGAATTTAGAGGGAATTTCTTCCTGCGCCTTAGAGCTAAAACATCAGATTTTTGATTTTGAATTTAAACAGCATTACACTTGAATATCGATAACATGACAAATTTTAGCTAAGTATAACACTACACTTTGCAGCAAAGATACATTATTCCTATTCCACCAATCAAAAAGCTTCTTTAAGTTTTATAGTAAAATTATCACTTTACAAACCAATCACAGTTCAACATAGAATTAAAAGGATTCTAATCATGGATTTGGAATATATTTGGATTTAGACATTTCCTAGCTCTTTCCTCTCTCAGACTATAGTTCAAATTTTGTATTATTATTTGTAAGCAGAGAGTATATTCATTGCTTAACAGAGATTAGAGCAGCAAACCAGATGTTTTAAAAATCCAATAATGGCTCAAATAAGCCAAATTATGTTTTAGTAGAGATGCAAGTCAGATTCCCTCTTTCTCTGGCTTGATTCCTATTCCTCCACATCATTTCCATAGGGGGACATGCTGCAGTGGTTTTTTTTGGGGAAAAAAACTTTTTGGAAAAAAATGGTTTTAATTTTAGAGCATTTTCGTTTTAAAAAGTTTTTCATTACTAACCCTAATTTTTTTAAAAAAGTACGTTTATCGGTGGTGCCATCTAGTTGATTTTAATATTATTTTAAATTGACTTTTTTTTAAGTTAGTTTCACCCTAGGGGGATCAGCAAATTTCTTATTTTCAAGACAAGACCTTTCAAATGCTTCTTTTCAGCTTATCTAAAATTTTTTTTCCCTCATAGATTGTTGATCCCCCTCTAAAAGATCAAATTTTTGTATTTGTTTACTATCTGTTTTAGAAATGACCTTTTAGTTTTGTGTATTGATTTCCTTTTTTTTTGGCAAATTCCCTTCGGAGACATACAGTCGCAAATGGCAAAAATTATCTATTGTTTTTTTCATAGATTTCCCTTTTTACTCCCCTTCTATTCATTGCTTATTTGTTTTTCTACTAATCGTGGCCTGTTGACGCGTTAAAAGATAAAATTTTTTTTACTATCAATTTTTATGGAATGCGCGTTTTTGTTTTTAATTTTACATTTTTATCATTCCTTCGGGAAAAAAAGAAAGCATTTTTCTTTCTTTTTCTAAAACTTTTCACAAATTGTTATTTAATCTATCTTTCTTGGTATTTATCATTATGAAGGAACTACTTACTTACTTACGCCCTTTTGTGATTTTTTTTACTTCCTTTGTCTTCCATTTTTACCCATTCCCCCTTCTAAGGAAAAAGTATTTAAGAAATAAAAGTGAGCCATATGAGATATAATAAGTATCAGGCTCCACATAAAGTTAGATTCTTGATCGATAGATCAGTCGGAAGATATTGCCTCACTTATTTGTCTTGCAAAATGGGAAAGAGAACGGGTTTTCGGGGGCTATCTTTCACCGATTTTTGCAACCAACATCGAAAAAAATTTGTTTTGATTGAATTTTTTTTAACAAAATGTTTACCTGTCCAGGATGAAACCCCACCCCATCAAGACCATAGCACTCAAATTTAATCGTTACGCATCATTCGGGGTCTACACGCATTCGACGCCCGCCCCAGAGTGGGAAAGTTTCATTTTTCCATTGCTTCGTTTACCTTTGATGGGAAAACCCCAACATTTACTTTAAATGCGATAAAGGGGAGGTCAATGGAAGTGAACGGTTGGTTAACTGATAATCCCCCTTCAACCTGAACATCAGATGATTTGAGTTTTGGGGGCACCGGGGGAGAGGTTGCGAACTGTTTCATTATGCAAAACCCCACGGCTTTGGGGGGAGTGAATATTAAGTCGCACTGTTCAGCTCCCAAAGGGGGTTTTGGCAAACGGCCACGCCATTTTGAACCATGGTCAAGACGGGGCGACACCGAGCTGGCACCCCCCTATCAAAACCCCCGGGGGGTTTTATTTCGGAGTTTAACGGGACGCCGCCCCCAAGGCGGGGCTTTAGTGGTACTGGGGTCGAACCGACATCCCGCCATGACCGATTTAACCCCGGGCTAACGCAGCCCTATACAACTGTTCCCGCACCGGGAAAGGGTTTCTATTTCTTCACTAACCCCCCCCTAGTACGCATTCATTCACTGAACAGCCAAGACATCTCTGGGTGCCCCCACATCCCAAACGCTTGCCATCACCCTTTTTCCAACCCGGGTAATGCACCACCCGGGGGTACCCATCAGATTAATTTTTCCAGGGCTACTTGTTTTTGATCTGTTTTAGTCGAAAACGTTCTTTTAGTTTGCACAACGGCCGGGGACAGCATCCGCTGCTACACCATATCAAAAAATTGGGAACTGGGAAGCCCGGGGGCATCCTTATAGCAACCAAGAAAACTACACTCCCCTATGGATTTTGTCATTATCCACACGTAAAATGAGGGGTAATTTTAATCGTTTTTTCTCGGTACAACATTTTATCT
>BMAV01021239.1:0-16483 GCA_019973955.1 Trichonephila inaurata madagascariensis | reverse complement strand
AGTGAAAATAAATTTGGGATACTTAAAAATTTCTAACTGTTTTAGAACGAAGGAAGGTTTTGAAAAATGAGCTCAAAAAGAACTGCGTGATGGTTCGTTTCTTGCTTTTTATAAGTAAAAGGTTACGGTTTAAATGCGTCACGGAGAAAAAAAATATCTAGGAAATATAATTTCATAATAGACTATCTTTCTTATACATATTTGCACTATAAAACTATCGCAATTGTCAATAGCAATTTATTTTATTCACACGCAGACACCGGAAAGAATTCTACTCTCTTGCATTTGGGGGGGGGGAGGTTTTTTTGCCCAAAAAGCTATACAAAGTTTATTTTTGTGGGTTCCAATTTCGAATCTAATTCGATTGACAGTTTGATTGATTGATGCAAGTTAGAAGAGCAGATACTTTCAGCTACTACTTAAATATTTAATTTCTTCCATAACCTGTGTCAAATTATTCTTAAGATTTTTTTGAACGGGTTAATATTAACCACAAAAACTTTTTCCCCTCATGTTTGTGAAAACCTATGTGTTATAACTGATGCTGAAAAGTACAGTAAAATAAAGAAAGTAGAATGTCGGGGAATCTGAGAGACAAAGTTGTACGAATACCATTCAGCATCCGTTGATTCATCCTTTACCTGAACATTACCAATGGTATTACACTCATGTTCATAAATTGGAAAATCCAATTCACATACAAAGGTTCAAAAAAAGAAAAAAAAAGAAAAGGGACTTTTTTTTGAAAAGTTTCTTTATTAAAAAAAAGGGAAAAACAAAAGATGGTGCGTGTGTATAACCCCACATTCAAAAAAAATTGCGATTTTGCTTCCCGAAAATTAAATACTACCTTAAGAAAATTTTATTTTAGTTGGCATGGGGGTTTTATATTTGTTTTCCCCCTCAGAAATACGTCCTACAACCCTATACATACAGTATCAAATTATTGGTATTTTGGGGGAAGATTTCCATTCGAAGATTCTTTTTAATGTCTGATCCGGTACAAGGGGGTTAACAGGCTATGACTCCTCTGCTATGCATATCCCACACATGCTTTATCGAATTCAAGTCAGATGCAATGCTGGTTATTCAAAACGGGTGATATCCTCAAATTGAAAAATTTATTTCCCATTTTATGGATAGGGGAAATGTTGCCATTTTAAAAACAAATTCTAAATTCCGGCACCCTAAACAAACGAATGTGTTGTTTCAGAATGACGTTCGGCACCTACGTATAGATGTCATTCAATGATTCACATTCGGGAATGGGACCGGCGTTCTCCAGTGAAAGTTTGACTGAATCAACTACCAAACGGGGCCATACGGAAAAATCTCCCCAAACTCCCGTGATGACTTCAAAAGCATGTTTTTCCCCCCACCAACTGACGACGTGGGGGCCGTGAATGCAACACGTTTGACGAATTCAGGCATATAGACATAGTTCAAAATTTTTTCTGCTTGAAAATGTCCTCCCCTAAATTTCCCCAGCGGCGAAACGGGTGGGGTATTTTGCCCCGTTTTCTTTTTTTGGAAATTTTCTAATACCTCTTTTTTCGGGTTTAAATTGGGGAACAACCCATACTGAACGTCTTTTCATTTCCCTCTTCTTGGAATCGTTGCCAAAAACTTAAATTTAACTTTAGGTTTTCCTCGTCTGATTCCCGATGGCAAAATTTCTCGTAAAAAACATTCACATGCGTTCTTGCTCTATTCGGTTAACTCTCCCGCAGTGCATCCCGTGATATCCACGGGCAACGTATATGTAGCAAAATTTTCGCAACACGCTATTTCCGCGGGTATGCATTTTTTCGGACTATTTGGCTGTGCAACCCATGCTGTTCCTGTTTATGTTTTAATTATTCTTATTTTTATGCTTATATTTTTATGGTGTTTAATTCTACATTTTAAAATAAAAACTATTTTACATTTTATTATGTGTGTGTGTATTTTAACGCTTAAATGCAGATTGTAGATTTAATATGTAGAATTGAAATATACGTAATAAAAAATACGCAATTTTTGAACCTACTTTGATAAAATAACTATGAAGCAAGAGGGTTAAGGCACTTAGTGGCTAACACAACGCTTGCGAACAATTTTACTTTTTTGCCACCATTCTTTAAGACTCTCCTCATTGTGACATACTATCGGCGTCATCTCGTGACTTTGTGTATTTTGCACATTATTCTTGAAGAGATGTGCGTTTGATAATTCTACAGTGAAATTTTGACTTAAGTATTCAATTTCTGAATTATTCAGAATTGTTCTTAATTTAAGCACAGGAGTGTATTGTTGAATAGAAACTATACTGTTTGTGATACTTTTTACTTTTTCACAGTGAGTGACCGAGGCAAATATAGCCTGAAGTTTTAGTAATGTGAAACATTCTTCGTGTGTGATGCTATCACCATCGATATCCAACTGAAGGAGTACTTATTCTTAATAACATGGTTGCTTGCCGACTGGCATTACATAGTGCTCATTGATGTACCGCTCTAGAATTTTGAAGAAGGGTTGACCATCGCGTCCGTCCTGAGTAACACCACACATTGTCGCTTAGCAACGAATAAATTTGATTACCATTCGCTAAGAACCATTGCTCCTTCTGTGGGTTGCTATTTGACGTTCAACTTTCGAAGCTCGACACTTTACTTATGAAATGTTACTATAATTTGTGTTAACATTCGTAGCATATCATTCTGGGTTTCTTTTCAATGCAAAAATTCCACATGTGTTCAATGTCGTAAATGACTCTTCAGATCTCGTAGCTCTTTTCATGTTGTAGAAGTTTATTAGCAGAAAATGCAACAGATATTTAGCCATTGAACTTGAAAAAAATAGATTTTTCAAAATTCAAATTCTAAATGATCTTAAAGGAGTAGAAAAAAATATTTGAATATCAACATTATCAAATGTTTAGAATAATGTCCATACAATTTATTTCAGGTAAAATTTAAGGAATTAATTGCTGTATACATCAATACAAGTACAAGCAACTAAGCAGAACAAATTTTGTTTATTACTGACATCAATTTTAAAGTACAATGACTAGCACACACTTGGTGTCTCCTTCATTTTGTATGCTCAAGCATTTAATTAATAATGTGAATAATGTTCACGTCTCTTAAATCAGCTAAACAATTAATTTCTGCATATTTATTTTTTTATAAAATTGTGACAGGTATAATCGTTTTTAGCACGGGTGAATTGAAGAATGTAACAATCGAGATTGAAGAATAAGAAAAATCTTCATGCAGTTAAAAGTTAAAATAATATTTTAATAATTTTAAATAAACAGTAAATTAGAAAGTTATATAAATAAAGTTGAATTACCCGGTGTTTTCAGGGTTTATCTGAAAAAAAGTGATACAACAAATATAAAAGAGACAACAAAACTTAAGAAAATTCAAAAATGAATTTGTTTTCTTAATACTTGGTAAGCTGAAAAATACTTCAGCATGAGGTTAAGTAATTATAAAAAAAAATTAAGTCAATTCCTACATAGATCAACAAAGAAAAATTTTATTTTCGCTACTTTTTATTAAATGGTTATAATTAATATAAATAAAATAAAATGATTGTTAAACATCTATTAGCATTTTAAAATTTTTAATTAAATCGAGCTTAATTATTCACTTATTATAATTTCAGCTTCCGGACAAACAGTGTGTAGTTCGTAACAGTGGATATTTTTTGTGTAATTATTTATTACAAAATTTCCAAAAAGTAAATGAAAAAAAATTGCATTTTGTTTAGAACCCGATATAACAAATAACTATAAATTAACCAACAGCATTTTCCGCCCCGATGAATTCGTTAAAATAAAGAGATAACCAAAGTACAAATAACGTCCTCTACGCTCAGTAAAATAAAGTCAGAGATCAATTCCTATAGGTCAAAAGAAAATTTTTAATTTTAGCTGCTTTTATTAAAAAGTTATAATTAATATATAAATAATGTATATACGAATCACAGCGTAAAGTAAGTAGAAAATAATTTGTAATAAGAGTATCATTTTAAGTATCATATAGTCACATCCCAAACAATCTGATAATTTTATAAATTTTAGTTCAACTGAATGCTTTAAAACGTGAGGAAAAAATTTTGTAAAAGTTTTTGATCAAGTCACCCCAAAAATGAAACCAACATTGTATCTGTAATTCCTTAAATAATTAGTTTCATTCAAATAATTTTAATTAATTATAATTAAATTATCATATTTTTACCCAAAACAATAGTGTATAAAAACTTGAAGCTCAAACGAGTGCTTTAAAATGTGAGAAAAAAAAACCTTTTTATGTTTTGATACAAGTCGTCAAAATGATAGCTAAGTCGCCAAAAATGATGCCAACGTGGCTGCATTTGTAATTCTTTGAATAATTAGTTTTAATCAATTAATTTTTATTAATTATAATTAAATTACCGTATTGTCATCCAAAATAATCCTGTACATAAAATTTCAGCTCAATTGAGCGCTTTAAAATGGATTTCATTAATGATTGAAAATTCCATGAAGATAAATAAATATAGAGAGAGTGTGAGCTAATAGTGTGTGTGTAGGAATTGAAAAATCAGAAGCATAGCTACCACCATATCAATGATATGGGGACCCCACACTTCATGGGCTCCAAAATGTAAATGAAAATACCCATAAAATTTCAAGGGGCTCCAGAAAAGTGCCCTCAAGGAAATTTGATATATGGATTAATCAGGGCTAGCTACACCATTGTATAAAATATTTATTTCAATGAAAATTTCAAGAAGTTGCTTGTAGTTATACAAAATTGATTGTTTTGCCTTTTAAAGTGTGATGCACAGATTTTTTTTAGATATCTCAACATAAGAACATCTCTGGTATACAATTATTATGTTTTCTTCCATACTGTACATTTTGTAACCAATGAATTTCAATCAAAAACAACCCATTCATCTAAAATAAATGGACTTGGTCAATGACGTCTTAAGACATCATGAGGATTGGCCTTTATGCAAATGTAGGCCTCAGTTGCCACACTTTTATCGAATTTGAGGTATATACATGCAAACTTCAACGAAAACACAATGCTTGATAAAATATAGTTTTAATAAAAAAACTCATTTTGTATGTTTTAAATTCACAAAATTTATATTACATCTAAATACATTTAAAACTCGTAGTCTTACCACTGCTTCTAGTTGGCAAATTGTTTAAAATTTCCAGTTGTTGGAAAATTTATCCACGAATAACATTTGACGAATAAAAAAAAACCGGATCGCATGATTTTAACTGAAGCCGAATCGAGAACGGAACGAGGCGGAGGCCCTGGGCCCTTTAGCTCAGCCCTTAAAATGTCTCTGAACTGTGTTTTCAATTTTTATAAATTTGTTTCTCATGTTATTTCCTAAAACAAAATGAAATCACAAATAAAAAAAAATTAAGAAAAATTTATGTGGATTAAAAATAAAATCTCACTCCTGACACATACTTAAAATTCCACTTCCTCATATGGGTTAAGTTTTTTAAAAATCATCAATCACACTTTCAATATCAGAAAGTAAATCAAAGCTGCTGTCATCGACAGATGGCAGCAGCATCGATAAAAAAGTTTTAAAATAAATTCACCAAAAATAATTTTGAAATTATTTTATCGGTAGAAATATGTGCAAGGCTCTTTCGAAACATCAGAAAAAATGGCTAAAATTTTGGAGCGATTCGATCAACGGCATGGATTTTATAAAATGCAAGAAATAAACACAGACACACAAATAAACTCTTAAGATTATCTAATATTCTTAACAAATACTGTGTGTCTATGAAGCATTAAGAAACTATGCATAATTTTAATATTTTAATATGTGTAACATTTGTTAGGAAAATTGATAATGATCTTCTAGCGCTTCTCATTGTTTCAGTCGTAAACTCCTCTTTTATGATTAGATTAATGGCAATTTTTGGCCAAATTCCAAGTAATAGGAATTAACTTCGCATAAACTTAGTGAATTTTCATGGCCACACTGCCGACACTGAAAGTAAATTAAGATTGGTGAGCTTCTTGATGTCTTTATAAAGCATATATCCTTGTCTGCTTAGTTTAGTGTGATACGTAGCAGTGAAGTATTTATATTTCTCTAGAGAGATGTTAACATTGAAATAAATCGTACAGAAAAGACACTACGTATTTGGCCTTTGAAAAAAGAGTTTTGATAATTCACTGTGTCTTTTCAGCTTGAATAGAAAAAGAGAAACGCAATTTTTATCATGAATATTTTTGAATTTGCGGAGTGTATGTGGACTTATTTTGAAATTTGTATTTACTTACACCAAGATTCAACCGGATTCTTAAAAGAAAACAAGCACGATCTTAATCGTTATTTTATTCAGCAAAATGTTTATATATCTTATCCCTTTGGAGGAATAACAAGAATAAGGTTCTTGTAGAAATCACCACAATAAACAAAATACAGTCGGTCCCTGATTTGCCGAACTTCTCTGTAACGAATTTTCTCTTCCAGAATAAAATGAAAGCAAAAAACCCGATTTAACGAAAAAAATCCCGGGTTAGAATTATTCCAAAATCAGAATTTTTTAAATTACTTTATATAAAAATGGATGGTTTTTTTCCTCAAAGGATATATGATTTTTGTCCGAACAGAACCAGCAACAAATTTCAACGGGAATGGGTGTATACCTTTATTAGGCTTTGCAGGTGCAGATGAGTCATGAGTGTTACCTATCATTTTAGCATTGAACAGGACAAGAAATTCCTTCCTTAAGTCATCCCACTCCACAACGCAGGGGATATTTTATGATTTTAACTTTTATGTTCCATTTGATGACGGACTACCTATCTGTGTAACTGAAGTTGAAGAAAATGTTGATTTGTTCGAGCCAATGAATATCGATTCTGATGTAGAAATTCGTAATAAACTCCTATCAAAACTGTTACATTTTATAATGCTTTACATTGTTTGGAAACAGTAAAAACATAACTGATACAGCAGGATGTAAATAACGCGGAATTTTCTTCTCCACATAAAGTCGAAAAAGAACTTTTTCGAGTTAGGAATCAAAATGATTGTTAAATATCAATAAGCATTGTTAAGTATTCCCCCGTGGGTGATGCCTCACTTCTAAGTTAAATTCGCGATCTAGAGGTTTGGGGTTGAATGAAGAACCAGGCATTGTCATGATCTTAAAATGTCTTTATTAAGATCTTAACTTAAACACTAACAATGATAATATTTATATTATAACTTATAGTGGATCTGAGGTGAGAAAACACACAATACGTATTACCAAATAAGTGAGATCTTAACCACTATATATCACTTTCCCTTCTATTCCTAATCTCTGTTTATATCACAGTTACTAAGGGATACTAGAATTATCCTACCTTAATTTCTTGCTTAATCGCAATCCTTTCGGATCTTCAATATCTTTGGGATAACTTGTGTGGAATTGGATCCACCTTGACTTAATCAATCTGTCACGGATAGCTTCACAATCAACAACGGCGTTCTTCTCTTCCTTCAGTTCTCGCGCTTAAACCAGATTAGCATAATTACTCCCCAATAGGTTATACGCTTACGTTAAACTTCTGCTATTTAAAAGGTTTCTAATTTGCATGCTCACGTTTCGCTTCTGGATTTGGTTGGAAAGAATTTACCTTGTTCGGCCCCAAAGAACCCAAGAGGAGATTTCAGTAGAAAACGCGATGAGCCCATCACAGCATTTTAAAATTTTTAATTAATTCGAGCCTAATTGTTCACTTATTATAATTTTAGCTTCCAGACAAACAGTGTGCAGTTCCTAACATTGGTATTTTTTATAGTCACTTATTACAGAATTTTTTTTAAAAATTGCATTTTGTTTAGACCCCGATATAACAAATAACTATAAATTAACGAACAGAATTTCCGGCCCCGATAAATTCTTAAAAATAAAGAGATAACGAAAGTACAAATAATGTAAAAACAAGTAATATAAAAAAAATTAAGTCAATTCCTACTTAGATCAACAAAGAAAATTTTTATTTTAACTATTTTTTATTAAATAATTACAATTAATATAAATACGTATATACATAGGACAGAATCACAACATTAAGTGCTAATAATTTTTATTAATTGTCATTAGAGTATCGTATTGTCATCCAAAATAATGGTGCATATAAAATTTCAGTTCAAATGAATGCTTTAAAACGTGAGAAAAAAGCTTTTAAAGTTTTGACACAAGTCGCCAAAAGGGTCGCCAAAAATGATTCCAACGTGGCTGTATTTGTAATTCTTTAAATAATTAGTTTTAATCAATTAATTTTTATTAACTTTAATTAAATTACTTTATTGTCATCCAAAACAATCATGTATACAAAATTTCAGCTCAATTGAGGGGTTTAAAATGCATTTTATTAACGATTGAAAATTCCACCAAGATAAATAAATAAGTAGATAGAGAGTTTGGGCTAATAGTGTGTGTGTGGAGGAATTGAATGAAAAAATAATATTTCTAAAGAGGCAGCTGTTGAATCTATCTTCGCAGTTTCTCCGTAGCTGTTTTTTTCCCTCGCACGAATTTATTCTTTCATTCAAAAAAATGTTTGAGAAAATTTCAGGTATAATAATTTTTTCAAATCTTATTACATACCTCTTTTCTTTCTTTCTCGTCTAGATATTCTATGCGAATTATTCATTAAAAACTAAAGCGGTAGACTAATGACATTTACTCTCAATTATAGAATGGATTTTAGTTTCAATGTTAGCGTTCATATACATTGCATGTTTATTTTTATTCGATTATACTTATGCACTAAATATAGAAGAGAATGTTGAATGATTTATAAGACTACAAGAATAGTATTCGGGAAATAATGTACCATAGGAGACTTATGAAAGCCTTCAAACGTACATTTTCTGAACATAAACATTATCCTATACAGTATGACCCAAAAATAGTGCCCAAACTCTGTATAGCCAGATTCCTTGTTGGGAGTGCATAAAAAAACGTCCAAAGAACTGTCACCGTACGATCAACAGTTAACGAGAAAAATACGAAAAACAAAGTATGACGTCACAGTTGATTCAAGGAAAACGCACCGTATTGGACAGCAGTATTTGAAAATATTTAAAAATGCAGATGTTAAAAATGTCCGTTGTGTTTATAGAGGTAGGCTTGAGTGCGCCCTTGAATAGATGAGTGCACAGGTCACACCAGCGAGGTGTCCATCGAAATACAAGCAGCATGATGACGTCAACTAAGTCCCTTTATGGAATTGCTTTGTCTCGATTCATCAAATCCTTCAGATTATCCCATAGGAAAATATTCAACAGTGTAATATCTGGCGATCTTGGCGGCTATAGAATCCCACATCCGATGCAGCGGCCCGTGCATGCCCTATCCGACCAATCATGAACAGGAGCACAGAAATGCCTTGGAGCCTCAATATGAACCATCATACCTCACCATTCATTCATCATTATTTACCGTATTTTTTCGTAAACTATGGATCGTACAGGTACAGTACCGTACCGTATGTACCGTAAAATCCGGGGTATAACGCGCACTTTTAACACAAAAAACAAGATCGAAATTTAAGGGTGCGCGTTATACGCCAAGTATAAAAATGAGACATTTAAAAAAATGAGTATTAAAACAAATTTAGACATATAACAAAATACTGTTTATTTAAAAGAAATAGCATACCTTATGAACTTTCATTGTTGGATAACATGAAAACGCATCCTTTTTTGACCATTTTAAGGCGAATAAACGTACACTGTTTCTTGTTACAATTAATCCATTCAGGCGATTTTCTAGGACCCAGTTCACAACATTTTCTTCTAGAATAGGCCATTTCGTTACTCCTTTACTTAAAGCACATTTCTTTTAATACATCTTAATTATTGTCATTTCATTTTTTTCCCACTCCCTTATGAAGTATTCACCAATATCAAACATCCTTGCTGCAGCACGATTTCCATTTTCTTTTGCAAATAGAATCACTTAGATCTTGAAAAAGCACGGTGTTTTGCTTCGTTTACCAGGACCCACCTTTACTGCTCGCTGTTTGAAGCATATTCAATATTAATTAGCATTGAATGTACTACAAACAGCGAGCGTAATAAGTCTCAGGCTTGTTTTAATTTATTTCTAATATTAATCGTCCACCTCGTACATCACATGAAAGGGAAAAAAGGAATCAATGTTTATAGAAAAGCGTGGGAAAAAATCCAGCCATGGCGCTGATTCGGTCTCCCTCCCCATCCTTTATTGCGCTTTGGGTTGTGTGTGTATAATTCTAGAAGTATACTATATTTCAAAAGAGAGTCTGGAATGATTCATCCAATAAATAATGATTTCAAAACATCAGAAAATTGCACATGTACATTTCAAATTTTTTCATAAAAAAGGGGGGTGCGCGTTATACGGCGAATATACCTAAAAATTAAAAAAATACAGCTTGAAAGTATAGGTGCGCTTCATACGCCGGTGCGCGTTATACGCCGGATTTTACGGTACTCCAAACGAGGAATTCGGCTGTGCAGAGTTTGGGTGTATGTTTGGGGCCCCTGTGTATTTAATAACATTATAAGATAATGGTCCAGTTTCCGAAAGCATTTGCAGTAATTATTGTCGGACACGATAAAATATGTAAGCAATATTTAATCAGATAAAATATATTCTTTGCAACAAAGAGAGAAATTACAATTCTACTTCACCATATATACGTTACTGTAGAATACGCATAAAAATTCGTGTAAAAAAATATTGTATCTAAGGGTAAAAAAAATTAGTTCCAGCCCTCAGAAATCAGCAAAAATACAATAAACCATTAAATAGGATCCGAAACATTTTATTCCATAAAGATAAAGTATGTATCTCACTATCATTTGAAATGGAAATTAATACATGTCTCCAATGCATGAACACACAGATTAAGTAAAATAATTAATCATTAATAATTTAATGTCAGCGTCAGTTTAATATCTTCTTGTCGCGCATCGTTCTTATTCTTTCATGTAGCTTAATCGTCGTGTTAAGTATCGTGGTCACGATATCTTGATATTCGCGGTCTTCACAGAATTTGGTGTCTTCGTGTTTCCTTTTCTATTCAAATTCGAATTGACACACCCTTTATTGGACATAAAACCAAAACTTTGATAAGATGTAAATTAAGATTGAATCTTTGGATCGCTTGTTCCCATCGTTTTTCATGTTGAGTGGGGAAACATTTGCTCAAATAATTTTTTCTGATAGTTATTTATATACATCTGAAACGTTCCAGTGATGACAAAATAAGTTTCGCATGATGTTTATGAATATTTATTGTATGGAGTTTATTTTAATTTTTGTGAATTTAATAAATATTCAAAACTTGTTTTTGACTTTAAGCAAAATGAAGACAAAAGACAAATTTCCATAGTGAAGTTAAACATTTCAGAGGAATTCTCACAAATGGAAATTGCGTTACATTTAAACTACGTGTTAAATTAAAATGTTGATTAACAAGTAATATAAAAAAAAATTCTAAGTCAATTCCTACTTTGAATGGATGTGTGGCGGTGTGATATCTATATGAACTAGTACCAACATCACGCGTTGACGATCGTTTTGGCGTGATTGGTTACGTACTTGCGTTCGAAGGCGGAAGGTACCCAGAACAGACCTTCGCGCCGACTTCGTTGGTGACCCTGGCCGTGCCGCAGGAACCACACCCTTCACGCGCCGCAGTCGTGGCGCCATCTATCCTGCACACAAACAACTAAACCGTCTATCATTGACGCAATTCTCAAAAGTCGTCTCACACAAATGACACGCAATCAAAGTCGTCTCACACAAATGACGCAATTCTCAAAGCCGTCTCGCACGAATGACACACCCACCAGAGTGACGCAACTGCTTACATACTCGCCACGAATATGGTATCGTTGTTCGCCTGATTCACCAGAAACACTGGCGGGGGTATGTGGCGGTGTGATATCTATATGAACTAGTACCGCTTTTATCGCGTTGACGATCGTTTTGGCGTGATTGGTTGCGTACTTGCGTTCGAAACGGAAGGTACCCAAGAACGAACCTTCTTTCCTTCAGATGAATGAAACATTTTTATAACGATTGAAAATTGGAATAGGATATATATATTTATATACATATACATAGGGAAAGAGTAACTAATAGTAAGAATTGAAAAAAGAGCATGATCTGTCTGCATTGTTGTAAC
The DNA here is from genome assembly GCA_019973955.1 of Trichonephila inaurata madagascariensis. Classification (NCBI taxonomy): domain Eukaryota; kingdom Metazoa; phylum Arthropoda; class Arachnida; order Araneae; family Nephilidae; genus Trichonephila; species Trichonephila inaurata. Next base: position 4,286 of record BMAV01021239.1, on the reverse strand, counting down.
AATGCACACCAGGTTTGGCTGAAAAACAGGTTTTCGACGCCAACTTTTTACTATGTTTTATCAATTACATTCTTACAACAATACAGACAAGTCTAAGTTGGCGTCAAAAACTGATAATTAATTTAATTAAATTTAATTAATTAATTAATATTTGAAAAAACTGTATTAACATCAAGTGCCATCCACTTTTCTAGAACCAGATTGGCTACGCTCGTCCATCACTTCTATCAAGATTTTATCATCCATTTTTAATCTTTAATTCTAATTGTAGTTGTATTCACATTAATGTAATTATTTTTTATCATTAATCTAAATAGTTATATTTTTAATTTTAAGTAATATATTATTAAGAAGAGCAATATAAATCGTTTTTAAAGTAACTGAAAAGTCATGAAAAGAGATAAAAATTCGAAAGAACTAAGTGCTCCCACCCAACCGAACTACAAATTACAAAAATATTGAATTTACGTTCTAGAAAGAAAAAGGGGCACGAAAGTAATGACGTCAAGTTGGAAGTTCCGTAACCAAATATGTTTATTCCATTAAAACTTGTCACGTGGAAAATTGAAGGAGGACTATTCGTTACATAAACTAAATCTCAAAGTTCACCAGCTCCTCGTAACCCAAATGATGTTCCAAAATTACGAGTTCCTTTTCCAATAGCTGGGTAAATACTCTGATGTAATGAGATGGCCAAAAAAATATTTATTTTTGAGAAATATCGAATACATCGATTTTGCCTTTAAAATATCTCTCTCAACCCTCCAGTGCTATACAGTAATTCAGGGATTGAGTGATGACTCATTTCATTATCTACAGAATAAAATTAAATAATTGTAATGAAGCGTTTGAAAAAAGAAATGAATTTTTAAATCAAAATCCCGTATCAGAGAGAGAGAGAGAGTATATAGAGAAACTATATAAAACTAAATAAGCAAAAATTAAAACTAAAACTAACAATTTTGCTGGTATGCGGAGAAAATATTTTAAAAAGTTTATGATAAACATAATCAATGCAAATATTATTTTTATATACGTAAGATTGTTTTTGGTATAAAAATTATGTTTTAAAGTTCATTAAAGTATCGGACTACGTTCGGAACCGTGATTTTAAAAAAGCGCATAAATGGAAAATTTTCGTGATGTTTAGTGTTGCTTAGATTAGAATACATGTATAAAATTGTTTTAAGGACATTTTGACAAAAAAAATTTATTTAAATACAATATTTCGGCAAACAATTAACTTAGAATAACCTTTTTTCTGAATGTTCTCTTTTTATAATAAATTCTTCTAAAATAATAATATTTTGCCTGTATATAGCTCAGACCTCTGTACAGAGGCTCAATTAAGATTTTTGAAAAACTCACATTATTTTCAGAGCAAATAATTATCGGCGTTTTTTTCTTAAAATGTCTCCCCTCTCTGTTGTCGTAAAACATGGATAAACCCACTTCTTCTATATTTCAAAAATTCTAGTTGAGTCTCTGTACAGAGTTCTAAGCTATATACAGGCAAAATATTATAATAGAAGCCTTTTTCACAAGAGGAGAATATTTTGAAAATGGGTCATTCTATGTTCATTTTTTGTCAAAATATTGTACTTAAATATTTTTTTATTGTAATAATATTCTTAAAACAATGTTATGTACATTTTCTAATCTAAGTGACACTAATATCATAAATATTTTTCATTTATATGCTTTTGCAAAATAACGGTTCCGAACGTAGTCGGATATCTTAAATGTAATGATATCTTGTTGAAATACCCAGCGTAGCGAAGCAATCATTTTGAAGGTTTTTTAAACCCAAATTTAGGTTTGATTAAAAAGTAAATCCGAATTTATTGATTTTAGTTTACGACGCAATCTGAAACAATATGGGGTCTATTGGCGATAAACCTCGCAATTTTGAGCCACGGTCAAGGGATAAAGACATCTGAGCTGCCACCCCCTTTCTCCCAAATTCTACACACCCACCCAACTGGCGAAAACTGAGCCCAGACGAATTTAATATGTATCAGCTTGTGACGGATTCTATCCACATGACCCTTCTATGGATCGTCTTGGAGAAACTCTTCTTCAACTGTGCTTTGAGTTTTAAACCACCTTCCGATGAGAAAACTTGATTTTATACTGGTATTTAAACCCTGGCAATGGGTGCTTTCGTGTAGTCCTTATGCTATCATTCAATGAGATTTAGGATGTTCTTTTCGAAAACGTTGACTCAAGAAAGAAGTTTTAAATTGGAATATAGCCCACTTGGGAGATATCAGACAAGTGCTATATTATCGGACCAAGCTCAGATAAGTATTTTATTAACTGTCTTATAAGCTAAAGATAAGGAGCAAAATTAAATTGCTCCATCGGTTTATTAATCCGCAGTTGATTATAAATTTATTAGACTGAAATAAAAGTGATTATTTTTGTAACAATGTCTGATTATTCGGTGTCTCAAACTATACCTGCAACCTTCGGGCTGCAACAAGCTTCTAGGACTTGAACCCATGATGCGACAACACCGACCCTGAGTTTGCCAGCATTATCACTCAGCTATTACGACCTCAAATATAGATAATAAAAGTTATATTATTCATAAAATTTCTATTCACTTTTCCTTAGCAAAGAAAAAAAATACTAAACTAAAAAGATAATAATGAGATTTGGTTTAAAAAGGCAAATATTAAAACAATCTCTCCTGATTATCGAACATGTCCTTATTAATACTACTTGTTTTGAAAATTCATACTAAAAATATTATTAAAACAATGAATATAAAAAAAAGTTAAGTCAATTCCTACATAGATCAACAAAGAAAAAATTTATTTTAGCTACTTTTTATTAAATAGTTACAATTAATGTAAGTATGTATATACATAGGACCGAAATACAACATTAAGTGGTAATTAATTTTTATTAAAGTATCGTATTGTCATCCAAAATAATTTTGTATATAGAATTTCATTTCAAATGAATACTTTAAAACGTGAGGAAAGAAATCTTGCAAAGTTTTGATCAAAATCGCTAAAAATGAAACCAACGCGGATGTATCTGTAATTCCTTAAATAGTTAATTTCAGTAAAAATTTTTTAATTAATTATAGTTAAATTATCGTATTTTTATCCCAAACAATAGTGTGTAAAAACTTGCAGCTCAAACGAGTGCTTTAAAATGTGAGAAAAAAACGTTTTCAAGTTTTGACACGCCAAAAGGGTCACTAAGTTGCCAAAAATGATGCCAACGTGGCTATATTTGTAATTCTTTAAATAATTAGCTTATCGGTTAATTTTTATTAATTAGAATTAAATTATTGTATTATCATCCAAAATAATCATGTATATAAAATTTCAGCTCAATTGGCGCTTTAAAATGTATTTTATTAACGATTGAAAATTCCACCAAAATAAATAAATAAATAAATGCATAGAGAGTGTGAGTTAAAGTATGAAATTGAAGAAATCAACAGTCAATAAAAAATACAATACAATTTATTTATTGAGAAAACACAACGGGACAAAATATATGTTATCTTTACAGAGAGCAATTTTAATCCCTCTATCAACTACGGAGTATTAAGAATAAACTAGTTATTTTGACAAAGAAAAATCAATTTCCAATACGTTGATGACTTACTCGTGCTTAAAAAGGAAACATCGATTTCCAGTATACTATAGCATCAACATTACCAAGTATCTTAACTAAAAAAAACATCGTAAATCAATTTTTTGAATAATGTAGCTTTCACGCAATTTTTCACAAATTGCTTGTTTTTCGAAGATAATCACAAGCTTCCCATGCAAGATGTATTGCAGTAAACTGACTTAATCGATGATTGTTTTGCCGTTGAAATGATGCTCGAGAGATTAAATCGATAGACGAATGATAATAAGTATGCGTGACAAACTACAGTCACCACAACCATGCCCTCATAACAAATGATTGATTTGTCAGATGCACGTACATCTAAGAAAATAAATGCCTTGTTATTTATTCAAAGTAACCAGAACTGAAGCTGCACCCATTGTCTCAATGCATGTATCATTACATCGTAAGTGTCAAGTTTTCGCAATCGGTTAAGGTTATCTTCGGCTAATGTTAAACATCAGGGGCCGAATTCGGAATATTTTCAGATATAAAAGCACTCACACACACACACAAACGTTAATATTATATTCTAGCTACACTATCCTGTGAAATCACCTTTTAACATATTTCATTTTTTTCCCAGTTTGTGTGTGTGAAATTTTTCTTTTTTAAAAAGTGTTTTAATTTTTTTTATACCGTAGCCA